>JAQFYC010002165.1:0-27709 GCA_034694165.1 Tomocerus mixtus
TAGTTTCCACCATCCCTCTCCTCAGAAAAACAGCCCCCTGCCATAGCCCCCACCAGGGATCGAACCCAGTGTTCCGGTAGTGAATCTAGATATTGATAGTTAGCGTAGACCACATTGCCACTCGTGTGGGGGTAACTACGCACTATTAGCTACATTGTTATGTCACTTAGACAGGCCTACTGTCTACCTAATATGAAGGACAATAATAAAGTATAAATCTTTAAATTTATTGGCGCACCCACTATAATAACAATAATAATAGTAAGATATGCCACCGATTTTAAAATAAAATGCTTTGTCAAAACGGAGGCTATTTTAACATGTGTTTTCCCATAATAATCCAAAACATTTAAATATTTGAGGTATTTGCCATCAATCAAAGTATTTATTACATGTATGTATGCACATTATGCACATTATGATAATATGGTTGTTAAATTAATGATTAATCTTTCAAGTGTTCGTAGTAATTCGCATTTAGTAACAAGCTGCTGGAATTAGTTCAATAGATATTCAAAAATTGACAATATAAATATTCCTAATATTCGGATAAAGTTAATAATATACTATCAGTGCTCCTTGATTGGAATAATTTCTTATTCAAGTTAAATAAATTAAACTGTACACCACGACAGAAATCACTAAAATAATGAATACAACAGCGAGCAATACACCACAATATATTTTACGTTTCCTGGCATTTTGCTCCTGAAGTCTCTTGTCATTATTTATGCCAATTTCCGAAAATGCTGAGTCAATATTTGCTTCAAGTATTGTTGCGTAGTCTGCTTTGACAAAGGTTCTGGGTTCGTAATTGTTGAAGGCCCGCAGTGCACCTGATTTCATTTTGTTTGATTCGTGTTTCAGTTTGCTATTTGGGGTTGTTTTGTTACGAGATAAAAAAGCATTCATTTCTCGTTTAAATTTGTGAAGTTCACGTTGTATAAACAATAAAAGTTCTTCTTCAGGTACATTATTGAGAAAATGTTGCATTTTAGGGATTTCTTCCCTCTTTATTGCTTCTGCTAGATATTTAAAATATGGAATATACTGCAAGGCCACAATGGCTTTTCCTTCAATTGTCTTTGGGAAATGTTCTTTGAGTGGCCTCCCAGTTGGGGAAAATATGTGTTCCATTAATTTTGTCGTGCTACCTTCAAAGGAAATACTCATATTAAAGATATCAGAGTTCAGAGAAGCTTCGGAAGTTGGACGGGGTAAATCAACCTTTCCTACTGAAGAAAAATGGGGAACAACAGTTTGAATGAATTCATCATTTTCATTGAACACGAATTCCGGGGAATTGTTGTCATAATAAATTCCATGCTGGAGACTAATTTCGTTACTATCTCTTTTTGCAAAAATAATATTTTGGAATCCCGGCGGTATCGGTATACTTTCCCCGTAACGATCGATGTTGTAACCTGAATTTTTAAGGTAATATTTAACATTATTCATAATATAAATTGTCGTTATTGTATTTAAATAATATTATTTAAGAAAAAAAAAGTATTTTTCTATAATTTTTTTTAAAGCTCAAGCGTACGTTTTTCAATTGCTATGTTAACCCACTAACCTTCTGTGACAGCTTCTGTAAGAAAATCTAGGAAGGACTTGGTCGTATTCTCCGAAACCATTTCCCCCAAGTTAAATACCAGGACTGAAGATAAGAAGGAAGAGAAAGCAAAAATTAATGACATTTCCCTCGACGAAGTATTGGAATCACATTCACTATCCATTAAAAGAATAGCAACTTCTTCTTTATCCTCATTTTTTAGGAAAAAGGGTTGGCTCCACACGAACACCCCATTTCTTCTGCCCCTTGAACTTGATCTGCGTCCATCCCATTTACGTCTTACTGAATTACCTCCCAATCCTTCGGACCATCGTGAAAAACGACCAGAATCCAAGTATTGGAGGAAACAGGACATCAGCAACGACTTCCCACTCCCAATTTCCCCAATTATTGAAATTATTACAAATTTCCTCTTCCCTATTTTGTTTAGAAGATTTTCAAATCCATTTCTTAACACAATTACGTCATTCTCGCGAATTTGCATAACTGTAACCGTGCTAGGATTATCTTTGGGATCAAAACAAATAATACAAGTTAAGTTGTTTTCAGAAATATTATGAATAATCAGTTAAATCTTTAATAACTTAAAGATAAGCATAATATGATACCTATTTTATGTAATTGTCTTGACAGTAAGCGAGCAGATGCCTCGTTCCCGGTGATATAAAGGATTTCAATGAACAAGTCAATATCCTCGTCAATATCTTTTTTTATTAGAATGGCAATCAACTTTCCATTTTTATTCGGATCGATGCCACTGTCATTCTACAAGAAATAAATAAATAATTATGTATAATAAGTATTTATTACCATATTCATAAAGTAGTTTCTGATTAAATATACTTTAAATGCATATTATAATATGTGTTCACGAGATAATATGTATTTCCAAGCATACTATTATAATATATAATTAACTTACAATTGTCAGAGCCTCCTCGTCCGATATAATTTTATATTGCACTAACTTTGGCAATATTTCTTCCAGATTTTTTAATTTTGCTCTTAGGTGAACAATATTCCTTGTCAATAATAACTCTGCCATTTTAGAAATAATTTGATTTTCACCTTTATGTAGGATGAACTTGAGACTAATATAGGTTAATAAATATAATATTGTTAATTGTGCGTTTTGCTTGTTGCACAGTGAAAAGTATAATTAAAAAGAAGTGGCTTTATGTAATGCATTATTAATTATATGGCAATAATATTCAGAAATTAATGACATTATATAGCGGAAGCAATTAATTGTGACAAGTAACTATACTCAAGACAAGAGGAGTCATACATGCAAAATACATTATTGTCATCATTGGACTTTATCATTTCTAAAACAATGCATAACATGTAATTGTAATGTTGTCATATCGACACTGAAATTGATCTTTGGATGAATTATATTTGCGGAGGGGAAAACATGGAAACGAATACACCCTGGAGAAATATAAAAGTTCAATTGTTCAGATATATGTTAGCCCCTACAATGAATACTCATTTGAATTTTGTAGAATACTGCGACAGGGGCATGTGACTTGAAAGGACTACTTAATACTTATAAGTTATAAGCAAATGTTTTATATCAACGGCGATATTTTAATTGGTGTACCTATATGCCTAGAGCTACTTAAATTAAAGCATTACCGCGGAAAATGAATCAAATTGGAGCATTACGGCTTATCTATTACAAGTTACAATTATTGTTGACAAGATAAATGTGTGGTCTTTTTCTTGTTTTTATAATTAATATTATTTAAATGTGTGTAGGCAGTGTTAGGCTGTTAGGTATGCAAGCTTAAACGTTGGAGCTTGCCACAAATATGATAATGATGCGGAATACGAGTAGACCGAATACATCGTTAAATATAATTGTGCTGTTCAGCATGCTTGTTTAACAAGATGATGATAAAGTTCGGGAATTGCCAATCAAAATGTTTCATTGTGATTGATTATCTACAACACAGGAAGCCGAAATAAACTTATTAATTATTATTGGCTGTTTCAAACTTGAAATTACATTCACAAGATCATCGACCAAAATTTATTTTTGTGTTACACCGCACTTACACTGCTCACAATATACTGAATATACGTACTTAAAATAAAATTATCAGTAATAGTAAATAATTAATAAGAAAATACTGCATTAGGTACATCAGAAGAAGTACTTAAAACTCGTTTATTCAAGAATATAAAATTAAAAGTATTAGCAAACAAAGTGTGGCATTTCTCAGTCTAAAAATGTGATTAAAAAAACAAAAAATATATAAAAATATTAGGACTATTTTCGAAATTCATTTCAATAAATACATAAAGCAGATTACTGCTTAATAAAAAATTGCATAGCTATACATGGCCATGAGGTTGAGGTGTCTGAGGTTACATTCCATTATAAATAAACCATGTCAAATGCGGATGTAATCAGTGGATCGGAGCGAAAATGGCAAAACAATTGGATAAATTTTTGGTCAAATATCACATTGCCCAAAAATTTGGAGCATTTAAAATGTAAAATTTATACTCGCATTGAAGTCCATTAACACAATTCAAATATGTTAAACCGTTTGAAATTTACAACATATAAAAATATAAAAGTCTCCCACTTATGCAGCACTTGTCAATATCCAAGTAAATTGCAAGAATAACACACAGCAAGCCCAGCTAATCTCGGACGGACATACGATGAGCATCAATGCGGTTTTTCCTAGTCCAATTCTGCCCACGTTAAACTCCCCTTTCCTCTCACATACTCCCATAAATGTATCGTAACGACCCATTAATAAAATACAACGAGTTTAATGTACACTTAAGCAAAATGTTGTACTTCTGTTACACAAAATTAATAATTTGTTTTATTTATTCAACACCAACAAAATTAAAGTCCATATCAAGAGATGGAGTAATTACTAATGCGTTATGACTTTGACCTCGGGACAGGAAACAATAAGTTGTTACTGCTAATACAGATTTTAACAGTTTGTTGATGGATTGAAGAGATCGTCGGAGATTTTAATTTGAGTAGACGTTGCTACCTGCTTTGTGCAGAGTAAAATATATAATACAACTGCAATTATAACACAAGGGATAAATATTCCAATGCCAATAGCACTAACAATGGCAATGAAGGCATTAAAACCTCGAAGTTCAAATAAATCTGGCCAAGTTGGTATTTTTGTAGATGTTGTCGTTGGGGTCATGGTCGAGGTAGTTGGAGTACTTGGGGTAGTTTCCACTGTAGTCTCAGGGTTTTCGGTTGTTGTTGTTGTCGAACTTGTTGACATTGTCGTGGAAGTTGTTTCGCAACTATAACAGTTGACATTAATTGGATGGTCACAACCCCCGCATTCGGGATTGAATAAAGTGGACATGGGACAATGCATATGTTTCGGGGTTCCCCAATCGCAGACATAATAACTTGCACAATCCAAGGGGTCTGGGATAAAATCCCCATTTTCTTGACCATCGCAGCTGACATCACAACTGGAATCGAACCCATAAAATGGTATCACATTTAGACATTCATTTGCTTCTGATGATTCTCCAGCCAAAACACAACGGTGTGACTCATCCTCGAATATTTCACCTTCTCTGCATTTTCTGACATAAGTTGTGGAGTTTTGACATTCGAAATAGCATGCACAAAAATGGTTCGGGTAGTATCCGTCTGCCTTCTTTGTGCAAAACAAATCTGCCACAACAGGAGCTGTTGTGGATGGTAAAAACAGAAATAACTATTTTGAGACTTTAATTGCCAAATAATAATGTGTGGATAACTACCTAATCATTTAAGATTTGAATTCTTATTTTAAAGTTTTAATTTTGTTGAAATTACCCAATTGGACTACATCCGGAAGTAGTGCAGACGATAAAATAATAAATGTCACTGTTGCAGTGAATTTCATCATTTTACTTCACATCACACTCTTAAAAATAAACCTGCTCTACCTATTCTCCCCCAGAATCAGACTAATTACTATGTGCATGTACATTGAAGTTTACGTTAGCTAACACAGAAAAGCATGCATTGTTTTCCCTGATTATCTCTATGTCAGGTGGTCAATGAACATAGTATGCGCTGGTGGATAAAGATGAAGTCATACCTAAACTAAAATAAAACATTGCAAAACTGTGTGTAAAAAAGTTGCGGAAGTGAACAGGTGCAACTGTTAACAATGAAAATCTCACATTGCCCCAATAAGTTGGGGCATTGTGAGAACGTAAAATTTATCCTTGCATTGAATTCCGCTAACACAATGAAAAAGGTTGAACCGTTTAAAACCTAGCAGCACAGAACGAGAATAACACGTGTTTTTTAAGAGTATTGGGGTAGAATTCGTGGAAATCCAAATTGGGTCTCGGGACACGTGAAATATACGTGTATTATTCGTCCCGTTTTCTGCTTCTTTTTTGGTGGAAAAGTTCTCGTGGAATACACGTGTACTCGGGTAACTTTCAAAGAACCGTAATAAAACATCCACAAAGTGTTTATTTTAACAATACATTTAATGTTTGCATTACTGATGTCATCATAATATTAATGTAATAATTAATATTATTAATATACTAATTACTATTGCTAATTACTAATTAATATAGTTAATTACTAATAAACATTAGTGATTAATTAATTAATTACTAATAAATATTAGTGATTAATTAATTAATTACTAATTAATATTGTTAATTAGTAATAAATATTAAAACTCCAGAAACTTGGGAATTCTAACTGTGTATATATTCTATGTTTACTACTTTGCCAACTACCAAAGTTATTATATTGCAAACCATTAATCCTCCCGTAGAGGAACAAGTTGGCTCTTATACAACCGTTCAAGTAATAAAAGGCATAATAGCAATGTAAGGGTGCGGGGCTAACTGTAATTCAGGATATTAGGAGTTAAGATGAGTGTTGGATGCGTTCTATCCCCGGCTTTGCTTTTGCTTTTTGGAAGAGAATTCACGTGTATTTCACGTTTAATACTCGTCTCAAACTCGTGGCTACACCCGGATAAAACACGAGTTGTATCCGTGGAATAGCGCGACATTTACCCCCAAAAACTCACCAATTGTCCACCAATTTGACACGTGAAATACCCGAGTATACGGAAAAGGTATCTCGTGGTAAACTCGTGTTTTTCCCGTGTCTGTGCTGCTCGGGAAGTTACAAAAATATGAGGTACCACACTACTTATGCATAATGTATTCTGCATACACTGTAATTTGAACAATGAGTTATAAGTAAGTCTATTTCGGAACCTCAGTTATAAAAGAGTCTATTTCGGAACCTCAGTGTGAAGATTCAAATGTCGCGGGGGAAGTGGGTGCCAATCTTTGAAAACGGGATGTACCACACTAATGATGCATATGTATTCGGTATACTGTGAATTGATCGATATTTCAAATTGGCCTAACTCAGTGACCCGTTGACCGATTGACTCGTCCTCTCGTCCCACAAAGGACGTAGTGGGAACGGTTTATCGTTCAAAAGTTATCATGTCTACGGACGGACGGACAGACAGACGCCCAGGCAACGTAATCGTATAAAGTAGCTTCCGCTACTTAATAAAAGCATAATATTGCTTTACTAAATAGATCTATAGTAGTAACCCTAGTTCGTAATTCTTTAAAATGCCAATGTCTTTCAAAAATTAGGAAAATATATTTTGGCTAGCCAGACCTAGTCAGTAACATTTCAAATATCTATAATTACATAGGCAATAAGGTTTGTTAATTAAACTAATTATGAGTACTTATCTTCAGAGCACAGCAAGTTAAGCACATGTGTATAAATGCTGATATCCTGGACTCAAATGTACTTTGCATATTCAGGTCCACTGAAATTCGCCGTATAACATTCCAGTTTCCACTTGTTCTGTTAACGAGTGGAAACACTTCAGCTGACAGCTTATTTTACTTGTAAACAATGCATGACGTATGACGTAATGTTTAACGTAAGCTTAAAACTGAGTTATATTGGATGATTCAGTCACTGCACTGGGAAAGTATTTTATGAAAACGTTTAGTTGACAACAACACACGTGTAGGGGGCCTTTTAATTTCTATTTGATTTCTAGCAAAATAAATAAAATGTCGTTCAAATTCCATACAAATAGCACAAAATATTGGCAATGTTATCGTTGTGTTATATTATGTTATAATATTTTATAATGTTTCCACCCCCAGTTTTATGCCGATATCAATTTTAGCACGTTATGGTCCATCCAAGGGGTTGCTCTACTTTTAGAGAGGTTAATCTATGAAGGTGTTGACAATTGTTAATACTGAATTTAAACCTGAATCTGAATAAATATTTACATCTAAAGAATGCATGTTTTGCATAATATTCAGTTTATTTCCCCATTAAATATTCATATTATAAGCAGTATAAGTTTAACTACTCTAAACATGAAGCATAATTTTTAAGACTATACATAATATACATATATACATATACGGTTAGGCAAACGCATACGTTTAGTTATAGTTATGACACATTTAAAATTTCAGCTATCATTAATTAATTGTAGTACAGCTGTTCTGCGGCATATCAATTATAATCAGGATATCTTTTACGAAGTCGGTTTTACGGTAACAGTGTTGACAACTAAGGTCTTTTGCATTTATTGTGCAATGAGCTCATTGCACTTAGTGCCAATAATAGCAGTGCTTTTAGCCGACGCAATATTGAGAGTAACGTACACAAAATGCAATACCGACTTTCTATGAGGAATACACAAGATGATACGAACCCGCCATATTTAAGAAATATGAAGATGGTAGGCAGATTTGAGTTGGAAATGGAGATCGGTCTAATGGGCTTTCTCTCCATGCAATGAACGCATTCCCTGAAATTCTGTGGAGTTTCCATCTTTTGAGTTATTCCTGATTGATGCATTCGAAATAACCTATTTATGAAATAGGATGTTACAATCTGGTTAGAGGAGTCTTTGAATATGATTCCTTTTTTAACTGAGAATACCGCCTGTTCAGGATATCCGAAATACAATTTATTTTTTGGATGAATTCCTTTAGAATTCCAGTGAGAATCATTGAGGAACAAATGCAGTTTGCTCTCCTCGTCGATGTACATTGATTTATCGCATTCAGAAATGAATTCTTGAAGACTTACGTGGGGAAATCTTCTGTTGACCTTATGCACTTGTTGCAATTTTTCTTTCAATCTCCAATCACTGATAGCAGAATACGGATTTCTCATCAAGTAATTGGATAGTTTCATGATTCCAGGTACCTGAACCGATTGTCCGCCGTAAAATTTAGCCTTGTGTTCGTTGGTGATTTTTAGTACCGTTTCAATTGCTTGAATATTGAAATTTGGAAGGAAGGGGCCGTTGTTATGTTCCGCGGGGGTATTGATCTCATTTCGCTTCATTTTCTCAGCAAGGCACGTTCTTATGGACAATAAATCAGTGGCACTCAGTTCTTCTCGGCACTCTGCGTTAAACACGGTGAAATATTGATGTTGAATCGAAATTTTCAAATTTCTTCGTCCATCGTGAAGTGTTGTCGGTCCTGTTGATACCGCTGAGTCAATCATCATTAAATCCCTAATTGATTCAAATCGTGTTACAGGAGGCTCATCCACAATATCCGATTCGACAATTCCCCTGTAGGCATTTGTCAATACAATGAACATGAGGAAAAACGGACCAATGACCAATTTGACCCATGCCAATTTTTCATACTTGGCGGGTAATGGATATCCTACCTCTAAAATATTTGCAAGGACATACAGAGAGAAGGACGAATATCTTAAGGATTTGCATCGAAGGACCAATGTTACGAATAAAATCACCGAAAATGTGCTAACAAAAGTGGCAATTGTGGCCATGGGCTGAAAGGGGCGGAGATATCCGTACCAATTATTACTCTCTTCGTGCAAAATGCTACAAGAAATGAAATTGTAACCCTCTTCTGATGTTGGGATGTACGAATGAAGAATATGGAACCGTCGCGGTTTGGGCATCCATGGTATTTGAATATTTCGAGTAAATCTCTCTGCATTATCAAGATCGACCCAAGAAACATCCAAATATATTTTCAGTGAAAACGCATCTGATTTACAGTTCGCATTTTGTAAATCTTCTGCAATCGGCGTGATTGTTGCGTTGCGGAATCCTTCTAGAAACATTTTTGCAAATGACAGTTCTTTCTTCCATTTCTCCACATCACGATGAAGAGATATTTCCCCACATTTCTGAATGCTGCTGGCAGCCAGATCCATATTCATTTCAATTTTAATCGATTCATGAATGCTCATGACATTTAATACAACTTTTTGCGATATTTTTGCAAGTTCCCTTCGTGTTGTACTGCTGTGACCTAAATTAATATTTAAGGTCACAATTGTGTCGAAATGTTCGTATGGTGACTTTATTTCCTTAAAAGTCTTCGGAGAACGACATTTTCCACATATGAAATAGATATTTTCGTCATATCCCATTGAATGGACGTAAAACCTCCTTTTTGTTGGGTCATTGAATACGGGAAGATAAAGGTGCCCGTTTTCCTTATCTGTAGAATACATATTTGGAATCATTGGGACACTTTTATTCCCCTCCAGAATTCTTTTCCTCACCAAGATGTGTACTGAGGAGCATTCTGCACAATTATAGTAATTGTGCCCGGGAGAAAATATTTCCCTGTCTATTTTGTGGGTGATTGGCAAAAGGTAGCTTTTCGTGATGACTTGGGTGTACACTTTCTGAACATGATTTGCCAAATCTAAATTTAAGGCAATGTGGGAGAGGCAATTTAGTCGGGGGGAAATGGTGTATGTGGATGAATTCGTGTCTTGAATCGAAAGTTCCTCATAGTTGCAGGTACACTCTTTGGAATTCGATAAACATGTCAACCTACTTTGGAAACTCTTAGTGCAGTTTGTCAACAATATTTCCCATTTATTTTCTAATTTATCAAACCTCGTTAAAGTATGGGGAACCACAATATTTTCCAAATCGTCCAGATGGTGTGACACTTCTTTATCTTCGTAATTCCATTTGTAAATTATTATGTTAATGTAGCAATCCTTTTCTAAATTTGTCAACTGTGCCACTTTACCAGAAATAGATACTTTAATTAGTATACTCAAAAGTAGCACTACTTTTCCCACTAAAATCATTTTCTTTTTTGGTATCATATTTGAATATTTGTAATATTACATACCGACAGTGATATTTACTGCATGTGTTTCAGCCCTCAGCACACATAATACTAAGAATACTGATAATAAAGTACTAATAATATTTTACTGGACAAATATTAAGCAGAAGCTATAACCAATAGATATAAGTAGGTATCCAAAGAACAAATAAATTCCAAACAGAACCAATCTCTTACCGTAAAGCTACATTTTGAAACATCTACTGTATAGAAATTAAACTAAAGCAATTTAAAAAATTAAAGTGGCTATTGTCAATTGTCACAAAACATTATTGTATTTATTACGGATAACTGACATCTTTGTGTGGCTTTTACGGTGATGGATTTAATTTATATCCATCTTATGCTAAATAATTTAGTGTATAATAGAGTGATGTTAGATGAAAAATGTTCTTAGTATTTGGTATAATATTATATCACGCAAACCATGTGTGTTAAGTAATATACGTGACCTTTAATACAATTGCCATTTAGGAATATTAAACACGAACCATCAACCATCAATATAATTTAACTTAGGATGAATTATTTATATTGATTATTGATTGTAAGCATTATTCTATATTATGGTATACAAATACAAATAAGTTATAAAATAAAGTGTGCATGTACAAGTAAATATTGTGTTGCATTTAAAATAAACTTAGCATAACGGTGTATAATCCCTGCTATACAACCAACGACTAAATTTGCAAAATGGTAACTGTGTTGGAGTTTCTAGCAAACTTCTTGTGACGAAATTCATAAATCCGCACATTTTGAAAATAAGAGATTTCGGACAATAAAATGGGAAAGGTTGTTCCTCTCTTTCAATATCATAATCGTCATTTAGCTCCCAATTACTTTCATTCACCCAAGCCTCCAAATGTCTGCCGAAGAATCCCTCCCCCATCTTCTTCCTTCTTATGAGGTCATCTCGCATTCTTGGGATTTCATCTCCAGTCATTAAAACTACTAAGCGCTGCACTGGTTCGATGGGATAATTATCGATTGCAATCTGGGCGTTGTATTTAGAACTTTTTAGGATAATAAAATTACATTTCCAGCTCCATGGTTGAGGTTCAATTCCTCCTGATACTTTGTTGAACAGAAGGAGGCTAACAAATCTATTGAAATTAAATTAAACATTTTTTGAAGATTTACATCACACACACTGTAAATATAAATTAACTAATATATATTTTAATATTTAAATTTCTTCTTAGCACACTAAAACAATAATTAACTTTTATATTATTTATTAACCTTTGACTTAAATATTAATTTACATATTTTGTGATATAATTTGCTTAAAATCCATCGCAAAAAATTCTTTGGAAACGTGGATTGTAATCATAGTAAAAATGGCATCCATTATTGCTTTAGAAATATTAAACAATAAACAAAATTGAAGTGAATTGAAGAGTTGTGCCTAATTAAACAGTTTTTCTTCTAAATATAATATGTATAATAAAATAGTTATCCTTACAATAGCAGACACCAACTCTTTCTTTTCTCCATCGTGATTCTTGCAGTTGATTTTGTCACCTGAAGTGCAATCCAACTTAAAGATGTAATTAATATTTTTCCAAATTTTGAAGAGGTTGAGTTACTAATATCCATGTAACATTATTTTAGATGAAGGTTAGGTGGTGCTTTATGATGCCCTTGATCTTCAATGCACCAATGCCAAAGTTGCAATACAGACTTTACACTGGAAGTACATTACAGAATAAGATTTAACATTTGCAGAACTCAAAGAATAATTTTCCAATTTTTATGATTTTAGTCAAACGAATTACATTATAATTTACACTGTTTTATACGGAATTGATTACCCCCTAAACTGTTTAGTGAACAGTTGAGCAAACACTACCGCATTACGCTATTTAGTTTCTTGTATTGTGTAGTATGAAAGTATGTGATGCAGATAAATGGAATCTGGTTCAAAGACTGCATGCAAAACATCGCACCTTCTTAGAAGAAGCAATTTTTGCTATGTGGAAAGAAACCTGCAAAATGCAATACCTAAATGTAATGTTTTTTGTGACATTCTGAAGCCAATGATCCAGCGATGGTTATTCCCAAGCAGTAAGTTTACCTTTTACAAACGACTTTAACCCATTCGTCATGGGATGCATTTCGTTTTTATGTTTTCTAATCCTTTAGAGGTGAGACAAAGATTTGGCACACTATTAAGATATAATTAAAATATTACTGTCAAACAGTCCGTGTCTTTTATTGTAGCATAATATATGAAAACTTTATTCGTGTATGAACATTCGGCAAATATATTAGCTGCAAATATGTTTAATTTTTAATATTCTCAGTAGACATTAAATTTCTGTTTCACGCACCTGAATGTTTCAAACACAACTTTACTAGAATATCCTACGCACTCTATATATTCTTTAATTTTGCAAGTACTTGCCTTATGTGCTACAATTTAATTACATCGAAAGATATTACCTGCAAAATTATTTTTGTATATACTACAATTACCTAATCGCCAACGATAAAGAATATTGAATTTTTTAATTAAATGATGCAAGCATGACAAGTAAATGCAGGTATAGGTAACATATATTTAGTATAATATAATTAATACATTGTGATCAGCAGCATCGGTCACAACTTTAATTTCTCTTAAAACTTTTGACAATAATCATAAACGTATAAGAAGCTGATAACTACTTATTCCATTACATACTTTAATGATTAATTATCTAAACAGTGAAAATAAAAAATGTTGTCTGGTAGCATTATGCACCATATAATAAAAATTAATACTGAAATGGAATCTGCTGGACCAGGCTATGTAAACATTTTCTGAACGTTGTTTGCCCAATGTTACTGTTGTAATTAATATTAACTATTAGCATTATGCAGTACAAAGTGCATTTTGAGTCAGAATTATAGAAGATAAAAGGATTAAGGTTGTTAGTTCTCTAATCCACGATTGTACTTGAAAATAATATAATTTGTTTGTGGTATCCGTATAGCATTTAACACCAAAGGCGGACTGCTGGGCTAATGCTAATGTTGTGCACTATATGTTATAATATTGTGGTGCTTAATTTTTACAGAAAATATGTTTGCGAAATGCTAATGCAATAGTTTAGCAACATCTTTACTAATATACAAAACACTATAACGTGCTATGAAGATAACAGTCCTATGCATAATACCCAATTATTTTTAATATTATTTTCTGTGTATTTTCTGTGTTTGTTGTGGTAAACCCCAAATATTAATTACTTCTGCATTTCTAACTTAAGTAATTGCTCGTGCATTCTGTGACTATTTCCTAAAGATGCAACGGTATTTCCTCAAGGCCGGAATTTGATACAGAAACATGCGTACGGCTGTACATATCTTCGGGAGATAATTAGTTTTACATATAGTACTTGTTTATGTTTAAATATTAGACAGGGGTAGCATGCATTGAGTATTTATGTAATATTTAATTGTTAACATAACATATTTATGAACATACATTTCCTACATCATCCATAAACGAAAACATGTCGAAATTTGAGCAATGGCTGGAACATGTACCGTAAACTAACCTAATAAGTGGTTACCTACATTATTTATAAGGGGTGCCCTAAATACTGATTAAGTTGGCAATGTTATAATAAGTATATAAACAACGCATGCAGTGAAATTAACACACAAAATGCACAAAAATACAATTTTATTATGGAATGGATTTGTTATTATTGGGGAGGATTCGTAATTTATGCTATTGTAAACAATGCTTCCAAGAATACAAGTGATATTTATCCTTTATGCACATCTTTGCTTAGTGATTACATAATTATTTTTCGGTTATTTCTGAAATTTATGTCCGTATGTAACTTTTCGCTAAATCAGATCTGCCATAGTTAACTGTGCAGCAATTTTCAGCTTTATTTAAGTTACCATCTGATATTTTATATTAAGTCAAGGGAGCTTTTGGTGTGCAACTTTTTCAAAGTACAAGCTTTGTGTGGGACAATATACTGAACAATGATTATATTAACAAAGTAAGGGATAAAGTAAAGCTTAAAAGATAGTGATGATACATGATCTGTCTTAAGCTGACACTTAAATACCTATTGGTATTTTGGTATGTATTTTGCTGATTTGGATCGCAACGTACATGAATATTATTAATTGTACGTAGGTATTCGTAATAAACTTATCTTCTGTCAATCAAAATGTTATTGTGTTAAAATACGAAAATCTTGTTTATCTGGATATATTCAAACCATTGAAATTATGCTGTAATTTAGTTAATACACAGGTCTCAATCTTATTTGACAGTTTTATCGTTATTTGCATGTTAAGAAATAATACAAGAACAACTTCCAGGAAATGTTTGTATAATATATAATATTATAATATTTAATATCGTCTTATTTGTTTCGGTAACGAATTGACATTGAATGAAAATACTCCATGCCAGTTGTATTCAAAACAATTTCTGGAAAGTTTTTATTTTTTATCCCAAAAGTTCTGGAACTGTCTCTAGTACTTAATAATAATAATAAGATTTTATTCAATGCCTTCTACGTCAAATAATATCAGTATAATGGACAAATTGGGATAGATATCCGACCTATTGTCAAGTTTTGCAGATTATAATTTAATTATAATACATTTTATAAATACATTTTTATCAAATAATACATTGAAATTGGCAGATTACACAGGATTAACTGATAAGTGAGGACTGAACTCATAAATCCCAGATGTTCACCTTCACCAGCATTAAAATAACAATTCCCAACTTGAACTTCAGTATTCAAGACCATTTGATTGAATTTGCATCAAATCTGTTGAAACTGCAATTTTGTGTTTAAAAATTGTATAATGAATTCCATTACATTAATTTTGGGGTGCCTTATTGGCCTGAGCACCGCCTTAGCTCCCATCACCATCGACCTGATCCCCATGTCAAATGCAAATCGTCCAGGGACGGCTCTTTCCGGCACAAGGTACATTACCATCCACAATACGGCCAACACAAGTCCAGGGGCAAATGCCAGGGCGCATGCAAGCTACGTGAAGAACCCAAGCACACAAGTAAGTTGGCATTTCACTGTTGACGATACGGAGATCTACCAACATCTTCCAACAAACGAAGTCGGATGGCACGCTGGAACTTCTTCCGGGAATGCCCAATCTGTTGGCATTGAGATTTGCGAAAATTCCGACGGAAACTTTGAAAGGGCTGTTACAAATGCACAGGAGCTGATTGCAAAATTAATGACAGATCTTAACGTCCCTATCTCCCGAGTAGTTCAACATAAATATTGGTCTGGCAAGGAATGTCCACGGTTGTTGATCAGCAGGTGGGACAGTTTTCTGGCTGGAGTCGGCGGAGTCTCACGTAAGTTTATTTGATCCCGTATTACAATACATAATTTTCTGTCTAATTACTTCACCGGTGAATTAATTAAATACTAAATGTCGCCATAAATACTTCCCACATTTACCAGAAATTAAACAAAACTGATGTGTCGACTTAAATCGGCAACATAATTAATTTGAAAACTTCTGGAACAAGTTAAAGAACCAAAAAGGTTTGCAATTCCTAAAATAATAAATTTTAATTAATTAATTAATAATTTGTAGCTGGATCATGTTACGGTACCGTGCAAGCTTCCGGAGGTCTAAACATCAGGGCATCTCCTAGTGGCACAGGCACGATTGTTGGTTCATTTGCCGATGGGGCCTACATTGGAGTCTACGACAAGGTTACCGGCACCCCTGTAAGTGGAAATTCTAACTGGCTTCGAGTTACAAATGGATACGTCTCTGCCTACTACGTCCGACTCTCTGCTGGTGGACCTGCTTGGTGCTCTAATTAAAAGACGGATTAATTATCCATAACATTATTCGAGTTGTTATTTGGGATTTTCTGTCAATAAATATTTGCATTTTACTGAGCATATTTGTTCAGACCAAATTCCTCAAAAATATTTCTTCTTTTCATGTCTGCTGGAGCATTTTTAACATACAACCTAATGTTACGCATGAAATTACGTCGAACATGACAGTTTTATCAGTAAATTGAATATTTAATCAAATAATCACGTTTTGTGATTGAATAGAGGCCACTTCTGTTTATATCAAGTGCAACCGAAAGCACTGTCATTGAGATTTTTCTCTTTATATACTGTACAATGGGTGTAGTTATAGGTATTAACATAATATGTACACACATGCACAATATTATGCATGTTTGTGTGCATTTATAAGTGCTTTGACATTTATTCAATAAAACGCATACAAAATTATCTATAATATATTTAACTTTTAATTACTCGTTCAGACAGACGTGAAAAAATTCTAAATACATTTTATTAACTGTAGAAAAAATGTTAATTTTTAGCCTAATTATAAGATTTATTTATTTTCACGTGTTGGGACTCATCCTTTATGGCGGGATATAAGCTTTGGTGACGCTAACAGTGACACGAATCAATGTCTACTAATATGATTACCAGACCTAAACTTCCAATGTTCATATATTTATTATAAGAATGATTTACAAAACCGTAATTAGTTAGTAATGACATTTAATTAATCCAATAGGAAATAATAGGAATTGTTATTCAGTTATTCAGGCACTGTAATTATATTTGACTTTAATTTATAACTCAACAAAGTTAACTTAACTGTTACAACATTTTATTACTGGAACTAAAACAAGTGAGTTGTTAGCTTAATTAATTAAATTAGAGATTTAATTTTAGTGCAATCCAAATATGTTCTCCAATTAATTACTACTAAATCAAGTATGATTCATAATCTATACATTTTGAGGTGAGATTGCTGACGCTGTTAGCTGCTTGCAACAATTACACTAATTATTCCTTTTATACTATTATAAGGAAGTTAGAGGAGTTAATTGTAACTAAATAAGTGTAGTTAATAGGCGAACAATAAAGTAGTTAATGAGGCACAGAGGAATATTAGGCCTAATGTAGTAGATATCTGTCTGGACTCTGTAGCAGAGCTGGAGCGGGATGCAGGGACCTCGGGCACCTTGCCGGGTGTCTCCGAATGGGATACGGCTGGTGACTCGGAGAAATAGTCGCTTCGGACTGTAGTTCTCGACGAAGAGACCTCCGTAGCAGCGGTAGAGGAGGCTTCTCTAGCAATGTACTTTGGGTCCACCTTGATTCCTAAATTAGTTTCCAGTTTCTGAGCATCTTCAGGTTTGAGTAGACCACCCTAATGAGAGCATTATTATTAATTAATTATTAATTAAGAAGAAACTTGCAACTTCATTCCCAATTCCAAACTACTTCATATTTAAATATTCGTCTAACTATTCAAATACATTAAAAATTGTCACCTGGAATTTATTGACTGAATCTTCCCATTCTTTTGGATAATATTCTTGGATATGAGCTAAGTAAAAAAATAAAACAAATATTCATTGCAAGCAAAATATTTTTAGAAAAATTATTCAGTGCACTGAATAAACGTAAAATGATATATTAAATAATTCATGGCAGCCTATTGTGACTACTCACCAAGCATAACTCCAGCTCTCCTTCGATCCTCAGGGTCACAATTTCTGCACTGATCAGCCAACACTTCTGGGATTATTTTCTTCATGAATTTTCCGATACGGTCACAAGGTCCTGGAATGTTTTCATTCTTTATTTTAAATTATCCTCTCAGAAAAGTATAAATAGAAGAAAATATAAAATTGTTACCATCATAGACTAGGCACTTCAATTGGAAAGCTACAGCATGTTTATTCTGAAAAGGGAGAAATCGTTGACAACATTATTAATGTAATTGTAATAATAGTTAATAGATAAATAGTCAAAAAGACTGATAATGAAAGAAATTAATTTTTAAACAATTAAAAGTGTAAATTGTGATGGAGTCCGAGACTAACCTTTAGATAGTCTTCTATATTTATATCTTGAAACTCTTTAGGAACGAGTTGACGACGGACTCTGAGAGCACCAACATTAGCGTATGAGATGGCACTCATCACACAGACTAAGAGGATTGCGGTCTTCATCTCTCAATTTATTTATTTATTTATTCCTTTTTTAACTCTGGTATTAATTTTTCGTGGAGTAATTAAACAGCGTGCATTAAATTAACGATAAATATACTTTTGGCTAGCAAACAAACTTAATTAGTGAATATGGACAAGTTTCCTTGTAATCGCCTTTATATACTGAAAAATTAAAATTCTATTCCACATAAGGAAAGCTTTTGGAAAACTTACTATGTCCATTTTGCGTAAAGGGAATATACATGACCTAAGCATATAGGGAATGTCCATATTATTATCATGTCTGCGAATCTGAGTAATTTCTGGACTTTTTACACTCAAACTGTTAGACAATATTTTAATTACTACTTATTTACTTGTAATATTACGTACTCTAATTACAACTTAAACGCGATCCTAGTTTAGCCTCTACGCGTAGAAACTGAATTCCCTAACCACAGAATACAGACGTCATGCATAAGGACGTTCCTCAACTACAGATAATATGAACCAACTCCGTGTGGAGACATTCGTCATGGTTTGTAATTGTAATCCTTTTGTTCGCAGACACACATCGTGGTATTTACCGAAATATTTATTTATTTCACAAGTGGTTTTCTATTATGTCAGAAATATGTTGTAGGGATAATTTCGTCAATGTATTTAGCTTCCTCGGAAGACAGGAAAACACAACAGGAAAGTTTATGCAGAGTGTGAGGAGCCAAGCTTATTAGTAAAAGGTGTTTATAACTCAATTAAAAATAACTCGGACAACAAATGGTATTAATTAGCTCATTGTCGAGGAAGATATAACGTCTGAAAAAATATCTTTTCATCTCTAACAACTTACAAGCTACTAGGTCGTGATACTTTTTCCAGATTTTCAGATTTTCTAGATTTCATTGATAAAATTGTGTTAGCATACACTGTGAAGGTTTTTGTAACTTTTGGCAACGCATTTATAGTTATGGAAACAAAATTAAGTCTGTAAAATGATGTTAACGTGAATCAGTGTGACTTATGTGTATGATAACTTTTACATGTTGGGCCAAATATATACAACTCACAAGTTACAAAGTCTTGGTACTATTTTCAATTAAGTATTCATTATACCTTCTAGATGACATAAATTATTATTTGAACAAAAGGTAAAGAACTTTCCTACCCATTTATGTTGATAAATTATCTTCCTCAAATATTTGGAAGGCTGGAATAATGAGTTATAATATAATTAAGTATTTTATTCAAGTCAACCCAAGTAATTATTGTTTTATAGTCATTAAAATATTTAAATATGAATAAACGTATTTAATATACTCAATCAATGAATTATTATTTTCTGCGACTGAGTGTCAGCCACGCTCCCTTCACCGGCTTTAGTCCCATATGAAAAAAGGTGGGCTTGCTCTCCGTCTTTGCACACACGGAAATTTCAAAATTCTTGAGCACATGAGCAACGCAAACCTTGGTTTCGACAACCGAATATCGCCCGGCTGGAAATTATAATAATAAAATATGATATAGGTATTGGCCATAATTATTTCCATAAAAGCCCATTAAGATAGGTAGTTAAGTGTAGTATAAGAATACCTATGCACATTCTTGGACCAGCTCCGAAAGGCATGTAACAATATTGGTTTCTTGCGGCCTTGTTAGCTTTAGAAAACCTCTCGGGGTCAAACACATCCGGCTGTGGCCATAAAATGGGGTCGTGATGAATTGGGTAGATTGGGATGTGCACGAAGAGACCTTTGGGAACTGTGTACTTTGTACCCGGGATGGCATAATCTTTCAAGCAACGTCTTTCTGCTCGCATTGTTGGTGGGTATTTACGTAAGCATTCTGGAAAATACAAAAATAATATTTAACTAATTAGGGTTAACTGAAAACTTTAAACTGAAAAATTGATAATAATAGTCATCTGACCTGAGACAAACATCTCCAGGTACTCCATTCCCATCATCCGGTCAAAAGTCAATTCCCCGCCATCTTTCTCCATTTCTTCGTTTATTTCCTGATAAAGTCTTTCTTGAATCTCCGAATTCTTGGCAAGTTCGTACATGGCCCAAATGAGAACAGTCTCAATGGAGTCGGACCCCGCCGCAAAAAAATTCAAGCACTGGGCAACAATCTCATGTTCAGAAAGAACTTTATTTCCTCCTTCAACCTCCTCAGAGTTCTCCCTCATGATTTCCAAGAAATCGTTGAATTTCCCAACTGGACCTCCTTTCCTGCTGCGGATGACATCCTCCACCACTTTGGTCAGATAATCATCGGCCTCTTGGTGGAAGACGTTGAGACCAAGGAGGTCGAAGATTTTGGGGTAGTTTGAGGCAAACATTAATTTAAATACTCGCATTGGACTGAAGGCCATGTACGCTTTTCCCATCTTGAAGAATTCTGTTTGTGGCTCCCCAAATGCGTGGCAGTCGATTCCAAATACTGATTCTGATATGCATGCCATTGTGTACTTTCCCATCGCGTTACGAAATTCTATTCGAGAGTCACATTTCGTGTTCAGGTATTCCATGTATCTAATCATACAGTTAAGCCAAATTTATTTCATTATTTATTATATACGCTATACTCTATTTATGATACAAAAATGTTGCTTGGTCTCCATGCATCTTCAGATATCATGTAAATACGATAATAAATGGTAGACGAGAGTCCCCAAAAGTTAATAAGTGGCCAAAAATGCTAACTTGACCCCAAAAGTGTAAAAATTACCACCAAAAGATGTAAACTTGACACTGAAAGTGTAACAATTGCCATAAAATGTGGTAACTGGGTCAGACAGTGTAAAAAGGACCCCAAAAGTGTAAAAATGACCCCAAAAGTGTAAAAAATGACCACCAAAAGTGTAAAAATGACCACCAAAAGTGTAAAAATGACCACCAAAAGATGTAAACTTGACAAAAAAAGTGTAACAGTTGTCATAAAATATGGTAATTGGGTCGGACAGTGGAAAATGACCCCAAAAGTGTAAAAATGACCCAAAAAAGTGTAAAAATGACCACCAAAAGATGTAAACTTGACAAAGAAAGTGTAACAATTGCCACAAAATGTGGTACCTGGGTCAGACAGTGTACAAATGACCCGAAAAGTGTCGACATGACCCCCAAAGTGTAAAAACGACATCGAAAAGTTAAATGATGACCAAAAAGTACAACAATGACCCGCAGAGCTATTATTCACCAAAATAATTGTAAAAATGGGAAGGGTGACTATTATTTGTATAAACATGATAACGTTAAGTGTAGGCATCCCACCAACATAAAATTTAGTACAAAAGACGAATTGCCGTTAAAATCACATTAATTATTTTTACTTTTTAGCACAAGAATCAAAGAGAAGAAACAATCTCCTCATCTTCATTGTTGAGAAACCCGGCGTCAGAATATTCCTCAAGTCTTTCCATTGTTGAGTTTCCCTAAATGAGAGCATAAGATGTGCGTGATCTTTATCATTGGCTGTTGGGAATGTTCTCCTGTTCACGAAGTACTCAAAGTCCTTTGTGAGAACTTGTTTGATTAATTCGAGATCTCTGAGATAGAGAACGGGTTGTAACATTTCCCACATTCCACCATATTTCTGATCTTTGAGGGAATTATAATTGCCAATGTCCCAACTCATGACGGATTGATCACTTTGGTGGTAGGTCATGAAATAACTATTCACTTCCGGTATTCCTTGTCTAACCCAGTAATTGAAACGGAAATTGTACAATTGCTTCAGTAGCCAAAGGATGGCGCCGATAAAAAGTAGAGTTGACAACATTTTTAAAATATTGAAATATTGAAAAAGTGAGAGAAATCCTGTGAACCAGTTGAGTTCCAAGAACGAACTGAAGTGGGACTCAGGAAAGTGTGCAAATGTACTCGTAATGTGTCTGAAGATTAGAAATAATTATAATTAATGATAAGCTAATGGATTGTGGTTGACATCTTTTTATATATTTTTTTATTTATCTGTATTTATAACTATTATTGTAATTTGTGTTCGATCAAGTGCAATTTGAAGGATGTGCATTGAACAGATAAGTTTCATTAATAAGGCAATGATACAAATAACAATATATATATGTACCTAAATACATTTGTAAATTAAAGGGTAAACAACATTTTGCACGAGATAAATAGTTGGGAATCCAAAGACACTGTTTTTAATGTGCTCTTGGGTTTAACAACTTTATCAACATAATTGGCTTAAAAACAACCGTCCCGACATTTCAGCATAATGTTCACGTAAACAATAATGAATGTGAATAATGTGGCATCACTTTGTTACAGGAAAGAGTGGATATTAATGTCAGTTGAAGCTTTCAATTAATTACAAGGAGATTTATATGCTCCTTGTAATTAGCAAATGTCGATAAATTAAAATCCCCAGAGATAAAAGGACACCTGTTCCATCAATTAAATTATTACATGATATGATAACTCTATTAGGTTAATGGACTGGACTGGGATTACCGTGTACGGATCTCCTTTTCATTTATCACCTTCCTGCCTTGTCATTGGCACTAATTTACTCCAATTATATATAATTCACCGTTATTTTTATGAGAGTTATTCATTTCAAGGTAAACCGAGTCAATTTCCCGAAAGCCGACAAGTATATAGTTGCATGATTAGTGTTACATATTATATTGGTAATTCCGTTCCGATTAAAAACGCCGCCAACAGTGTTCTGATAGCGAAAGTAAATTAAATTATCTGCTGATTTAACTAGGTTGTGTAAGACGAAACTCTGAAACAACATTATGCAATTTTTATTTCGAAGTCAATCAAACAAATACGCAGTTTTACAATAACTACAATAATATTAATGTGGGTAATTAACTGTAAGCCAATTACAATTTTATGTGCATTTATGTGCAAATGTACATTTGTAATCCTAAACGCAAATTGAAAAATAAAGTGTGTAAAACTTTTATTATTGCATTAATTCTGTATTTTAAGTGCAAACAATTACACTACTCTGAAATCATATTAACATTAACCACGTTTTCATTTAATTTAAATATATATCACGTAACACCAATAGCTGTGCCTACAATGTAATACTATAAATCAAATGTTCTGGTTAAGGTTGATGTGACGGCTGAAAGTTAATGCATTGCATGGGTCTACATCCCGGCGAAACGACTGCTATTGCAAGCAAAGAATGTGTTAGCGTTAGAGCAGAGCAAGTTCATTCTTTGTTGTGCGTTTGTATGTTAGGCACATGACTTGCACTGTACACTGCAATCTTAAATGCTCACAACTGTACCAAAATTTGAATTTTGAGATTTCGGAAAATCCGTCATAACTCCAAAAATTATTAACCAATGTTGATTTTGATTTTTTATTTGAATTTGTCCCCTAAATATCTCGGCCGCATAGAGAGCTTTTTTTGATATTCAAAACCCTTAGAGCGCAATAAATTCGTAAAGTTTTGGCACCCATTTTTTCTGAATTTTTTTTTTCAAAAACATATTATAACTTCGTTTTAGGGAGCATTTTTTGAAATATCTCTTTATATGACCGAGATATATTGAGTATCTTTCAGAATTGACCACCTGCGACCATTTTCATCCATTTTATTCAGTTATCGAGGATTGATTGAAGTAGGAATTCCCTTGTATAAATAACCAGTCAAATCAACCTTAAGAGAGCGGCGAGTGTTAATCAATTTGCTCTCTAAGCTGCTAAACTAAGGGTCTAAGCAGTAGATTTATGAATTCTGGTCGGTAATTTAAATGTAAAACATTTGTTTTTAGAATTGGGAATTAAGGGAGTAAAAGAGCGACGTCCCAATCCAGACGGCGCATCAGCAATTATAGCATTCCAATTCCAATAGGGGCTAAGATGACTATTACATACATAAGATAATGTAAATCCAGGAGACTCTCAAAATCCCCAGTTAAGTAACGAAAGCTTGTGAGCCAATATGCACTCCTTGTGGTATTGACGAGAATCAAGTCTGGAATTACAGCTGTTATATTGTCAATATGACTGTCTAATATATTATTATAATATGCATATCGAAGTGATGACTATGGTAGTTTTTATGAGTTGAGTGGAGAAATATACTTAAACAAGGGTTTAACATGGGCAACATATTATATGCTTGAATTGAAAGAAGCAGTGGTATATATGTTACGAGATTCTTAAAAATATTTATAAATGCCATTAAGCAATGTAGTTTATTTATCCCAGTGAACTGCACGTATGCCATAAATTGATCCATTACATGCGTGATGTTTCTTTAATTGTATTTAACATCATATATTAATTAGGCATAACAAAGTAGGCAATTACACGACAATAAGCAACATAAAGTGAATGTTACACGGCTTACTTTTCTATAACTAACTCGGCTTATGCATAATAGCATAAAATGAATTTATGGTGTGCTAAAACATAATAGCCACCCAACTGCTACATCATTTATTTAGATATTATCGAGTGTTTTGAGTGAAGGGAATTTTTGTAATATTTCTGTGACTGAAGTGATTACAAGCATAAAAGTGTCACTAATTGATTGATGAGGCCGTCGTAGTAGTCCAGAATTCTATCATGTTTCACAGCTCTAACTGGACCAATTCGGATTCCATAACCTCGCATGCTACTCAATTTGCACCGTACCACTTCATCTTTTGCTGAGCGCTTAATATTTTCCAACATTTCATTAGAGCTCTTCCATGAAAGCGCAAATCCCAATAAACAGGAAGTCTGGTTGACAAAACACACAAGAAGTATTGCTGATAACATCAGCAGTTCCTTCAAAGTAAGGACATTGTGCAATTTTATACAACAAAAACTGGACATTAATAAATTCGATGAGAGAACTGCAATTCCTGCAGGAAGATATACGGAGATCAAACTGGCGTTAAATACTCCATTTAATATTCTGAACTGATTAAACAAACGTATTTGTTTTTCTTCGTGATAATTAAATCTGTAAAATGTAATATAATTTATTAATTGATTATTTAGCCTTATACTTATGTTGTAGAAAATGTTCTACGTGCAATTAAAATTCAGAATGGCAACATTTTCATTAAATTCAAACAAGTTTTTCACTATTCGAGGATTTGTATTCCTTGACAGATGAAAATAATATTTTTGTGATTGAAAATTGAAGGTACCTGAGCTGATGCTGGAAATTATAATCTTGGATGACGTAGAACATAATGTGAAAGAACATTATTACACTGGACCAGCATCCTACTGCACCAGTCACAAATTGAATTGTCCATAACAATGTCTTTGCTAAAATAATATAATTTGTGTATGTGTCGGGGGGCAGGAGAAAGTGTGAGAGCATATGATTGCCTTGGCCTATCACTGATATGTATAATACCATTACCATGAACAATATGGCTTGCATTGGTATAACACATACTGCAAGCAGAGTAATTAATTTTTCAACAACTGGTTTACTGGGTTCTTTTAAATTGTAGAATCCTTTAACTCCTAGAAAATAAATTGTTTATGTACAGTTGCAGTTATATCAAAATAAATTAAACTTATAATTAACATAAAGCTGCTTCAATATTTTATACAACCATTATTTATAAATTTTTGTTAGCTGCACTTACTACGGTTTCGTATGCCATTGACGGTAGTTTGAATATTATTCAGTAAATATGCAATTTCACCTCCCCTCATTCGAAAATTCAGCCGAGAAGCAAAATCCATTGCAAAGAAAGTCAACCAAATGATTGTCAACATTAATTCTTTCCCATTGGGATTTTCACTCGACAGTTCAGATTTCAGTAGAAATCCTTCGTAGAGAAAAAATAAGAAATTAACGCAAATTGCAAACGTTAACCATGTTTGCGATTTTTGGACAAGAAACTTTTCCTGGGATTTGTCCCAATAAAATGGCAGTACTCCAATTAAATTGGCAACATTAAGATACATCCCAATCCATTGGAAATCACTCTTTGAACTAATTCTTCGGATGTATCTCGCCAAGGGTTCAAACACGGAAAATATTTGAAAATCGAAACTAACAGGAATGATCATTGCAGCCACAATTTCAATTAACTCTCTGTTCGACTGTATTTTAGCGATTACGACAGAAAATTCATTCAATGGGAATATTAAAGACAATTACGAAAATTAAATTTATGAGCTGACGTTGCTTAGCTGGCTTAAAGTTGTTTAATTACTCCGAAACGTCATTATGTTAATGAAACAATACACTTTCCCTTGAACTTAAAGTATAATTCATAATTTAGTCCGAGAGTTATCACCAGACAACCGCCAATTATATATTGATATCTGATTAATAAAACGCCTTCTGCTAGTTACTGTTCTGATATTTCTTACTGTGACCCCTGACTTTACTTTAGTGGTGAAATATTAAAACACATTTTGAAGTACTAGGTTCCCAGTGCTGATATGAAGCGTAGTATAATAGTACAAGACACAAGACATGCTGTTGTTTAAATGTTTATAATAGTCAAAAACTACAAGACCAAGTTTATAAATGTTAAATAGCTCGAGATAGTGCAGAACTAGGAATACTTTGTGCTTCAAGGTACTGCTCGGAATTATGATTACCCGATTTTTGAATTTACTTCTAATTGAGCCAGAAAAAAATTACAGTTTTCCCGCAAAAATTTTTCTGATTTTTTTCTAAAACAAATGTTTTCAACAATTTATAATTCGAAATTCACAAAAAAACAAATCATGTTTCCATAACAGAAACACAGAAAAATCTTCGGATTCCTTTTATGTTTATATTTTAATAAAAGTCAAAAGCTGGCATGACCTAAGATAACATTTAAAAGCACTTGGAGCTATGTAATACACAGTTTAGTGGAGACAATCAAGTGATGCAGATATTTAAACTGCCAAGCCACTGTATACAGCCCGCCCGAGTGAGTAAATTGCTGCATAATTACGACAAATATCCTTATAAATAGTAGATAGAAATGTTTAGGTTATAAATTCTATGGCAAAAAT
>JAQFYC010002166.1:0-27700 GCA_034694165.1 Tomocerus mixtus
CGTTCAATATGAACAGATGCGAATCAAGCGCGCGTCCGTCTGATTCATATTCTAACCATTGAGTCCTCCTTAAGCTTAATCATATAAAATCCATTTTCAGCATATCACCGCAAGAAATTATTACTTTTATCCATTACACCACTAACACTTTTAAATTGCATTGTACCATTTTAACACACATTTACCCTATTCTGTTTAAAGAATTTTGTATGTGCATAATTCACGAGTGTTCTTTACTTGCATATCTTCTTCCTGAAAACAGTGTAAGTGCAGGTATTTTAAACAGTAACGGTATCTGTTTTGAGTATACACATGTTATATGTATGTTCTATCCGTAGTCTGTCTGGAATGACTTTCCTTATCGCTGAACCATCACCAGAGCTAACAATACGTATGAACTACATATAAATTATATAAAAGATACGATTGGGATAGATAATGGTGATTTTCTACATTTGAGTCATGTAATACAAATGTAACATTGAATGAATGGCAAATAAGGTTTCATTTTCATGTTATACTTATAATAATTCATTGGAATAGGGATACTACTTATTTCTGTGTAAAGTGATACTACTGTATAAGTAGATACGTACCTATATAGTAAATGTGGGCATGACTTTATCTCTAGTAATAAGACAAGCACATTGTATTATGCATAATAGTTGGATATTTACTTACTAAATATGTAAGGAACAATAAGTAAAGTAAAGGATGGAAAGAGATAGAGTTAGGAAAACAGATAAAGATATAATTTAAAAGACCCTGAGAACTCTGTTCTTGTACATATATGTATTAAACAGACAGACGGAACAGAACAGCGTATTGAAATTAGATCGTCACGTCATGTCAGCCAGTGTCGTTGTCGCTTCCTTCCTACAAAAAGAAACAACATAACAGAATACAACAACCTAGTGCTATTTTACTATCTCTAATTTATTTCTGTTGCTTGTAATTGTACTTACATACAATACAAATACAGTACACACTTCTATATTATGTGTGTTTCGTCACTCACTCCGAGATTACAAATTTCTGTCTATTTAGTAAATATAATTATCTACGTAGTGCAATTTAGAAAATATGCCCAGGACATATTCCAGCTGAGCTCAACCAGAAAGCGTTCCTCATCTCCATTATAATACGATCTAGTTTTTTCTAGAAATATTCGGTTAAAACATAGTACAGCCTTTTGTTTTGCCATTCATTTGCACCTTTATAGTAATTTTTAATGCAATCCTACTTCTGCATTGCACGCGTGTACTGTACTTTGGACCTAAATGCGTTTTCTGCTAGTCTTAAGCAATAATGTTTACATACATAATACTAAAAATGAGAAAACGATATAAGCTTCCGCAAAAATATTCATGAATGAATTGTTACCTTGTAATACTAATCTGCTATCAGACGAAGGAAAACAAATTAATTGACCTATTTATCGTTGACCTGACTAAAATTTTCTTTGATTTGATATCATGTACCCGTCAATTCAGTATTATCTGCTTGTGGGTCGACTCAGTTAATGCTTACTGCTTACCTATACAATTATAGGGAAAACAATACTCGATTTACCTAATTAAATAACTTGTGCAATGGGTACATATTATTTACAATTCTAGATAATATCATCCAAAAGAATTTATGTTGTAATAACTGTGCAAACAATAAATGAATACAAGATGTTCTTACAACAGATCACATATCACTATGCATGTAATAATAATATATTTGGGATGATAGTAGGAAGATAACATAACAAATACG
Organism: Tomocerus mixtus; assembly: GCA_034694165.1. Taxonomy (NCBI): domain Eukaryota; kingdom Metazoa; phylum Arthropoda; class Collembola; order Entomobryomorpha; family Tomoceridae; genus Tomocerus; species Tomocerus mixtus. The sequence goes on from JAQFYC010002166.1 coordinate 1,765, forward strand.
ATAAGTGCAAATATTTTATGGAGCTAATTGTCAAAAAAAAATTTTTATTTTGCCTCCAGTTTTATTAATTGAACTATTAACTAAACTTCTACAATATATGTTACTCATTAGATCAAAGTTAATTAGCAAATCGTAATATAGTAAATTGTAAGCACAAAAAGAATAAAAATTCCAATTTTTTATCTTTGAAAAATAAATTCTTACTTGCAACTGCGTCTTAAGCCGCATTTTTAATTTATAATTATTTTTAGCATATTCCAAGCTTTAAAATAACTGTTAGCTATTTTGCTTACAACTCTATCTACTAATAGTAACCATTCTGTCAACAATTAAATGAGCATAATAATACAAGATGCATAGCAAGCTACATAATTACACGTAGTGTATAATTATGTTTTTGTAACGCGCAATGATTCTCATTTTTCAGACAGTTACAATAATAGACGCAGAGAAATATGTACATTTTGTTTACTTTTGTGTTGCATTTATTTGTGTTATTATTGGTCTAATTGTTGTAGTGGTAGTTTTAACTAATAACAAATTAAAATTTATATGCAATTCACATAATAGTAAATAATAATTATTATTGTTCTTGGATTAATGGAAAAATTGAGATATTAGATACAGCGTTTTCTTGTATACAAACTTACTTAACTCATTCTCATCCTCATCTAGGAGCTGTAAAGTTAAACTAATTGTAAATACTAATCCCAATAGAAAAGTCATAATCGTGAAATGTTATTGTCGGTTTTGTTCTGTAAGTTAAGTTAAGTACGTGACCTGTAATGGAATTTTCCATGATGTTTAAAATCAAGTTTCAGGTCTCCTATTTGCATAGCATTATAATAAATATCTGTAAATGCATGAATTATGAATGTTTACTTTTTGCTCCAACAATCCGTTTCATCTCATAACAAAAGGAAGGTTGAATAGTTAAACATTAAACAGCTAAACTTTACTAAACTGATAATATATGTTAATATTATATTACATGCTAGCAAACAAGTGTTAGATACAAAATCAAATCTACTTAAACTTCCACTAAAGTTAATTTATGTGTGATTATGATAAAATTATTCTCCATTTAAGGGCGTTAATAACCAATAACTCGGATATGACAGTATTCCACATCCACATACACAAACGGAACAATAACAAAAATTATTGAATACATTTGTATACAGATTTAATGCTGGTTCTGGCTCCGATGGTCTGGTGAAAGGATTTTTGACTTAATTGTGTTAACTTAAAGTGTAAAGGGACCAGAATGAGTCAGCCAAAAGCAACAAGAATAAGACACCCATCACCCATGCATTCTGAGTTATTTAAGTTAAGTTAGTTACAAGGATTAGGAAATTAAATGAAAATTAAATTGCGCATTAAATTAACTGACTAAAGATATTTGACGACTGACTGATGTGAGCACAGTTAAGCCAAACGCCAAACTTAATTAGTAAACAACACAAACACCTGTACTGTAACATTCCCTCATTAACTTAATTAATACAAAATCAATTCTCACCTGTCTCGTGATAATGAGTTACGTTCCTGCCTAACAGTTAACATAATTCATACCTAATTAAGAATTACATTATATTAAATGAGTTCCAGTTTCCGATTACAAATTACCTTGCAAACTCAATCCTTTGCTTACTTATCAAATTATCAAGAATTTGTAATTAATTGTTTCTTTAACAAATTAACAGATTCGAATTAAATTATTCCTATGACGTAGGTAGGTACTAACTGGTCTGTTTTTATGCAAATATAACGTATTTAACCTGTGTTTTTGTGTAGCATGAGATTTTTATGCATAAAATAAGAATCTTATAAGAAGTTCATGTTCATCTTTTATTTTCCATTACGGAATTATATAGTTTGAATCGATTATTTTGTGTACATGTATTCTTTTGTATTGTATAACAATTACCATACATTTACATTATCTTTAAATTCAAATGTAAATAAATATCACTGGGTTCTTCTCCTTCCTGTACTATATAATACATAACACAGCTATGTAATAGCTACCTAAATAAATTATTGCTAAATGTAACTTGTTAACACTTTAGGTACCTACCTAATAATGCATTTCTACTGTATCGTATCATCGTTTTAAAGTTTACTTAAATAAATACACGTCACACTATGAAAACAGTTCAATATATTCATAAATTACATGCAATATGAGGTAAATAAACAGTACACCAACAAAACTAACTATATATGTAATAAATGTTCGCTATTTGTCCATGTCCCTTTGTATAAAAATAGTCCCTTTTCACATAATAAACATTTACCTATAGAAGAGAAGCTATTTTTGTTTCCCAAGACCAATATTTTGTATAGAAGTAGTGAGTAGAGTATTATTATTATAGTATGTAGCATGTAATATCAGTCAGTCAAATAATAATAAAGTCGTGTCATGATTTATGGTAGGGTTGTATGTATAAATATACTATATACTTAAGTAGTTGAGCCTAAGACATATAACACTATGTCCCTTAACAATAATAAGATATTTATCTCTATATATGTACTATATAGAATACAAAATCCATTTGAACTGCATCAGGCAAAACTTTCAACAACACGTCCATCTCATTTGACACAAAATCAACAAACATCTCAGCAAGTATTTAAGTAAGAATCTTGGAAAAGATTGTTTTCAATTGAAGAGTTGAGTTTCTCTGTACATTACTATCATAAACTAATCAGCTATCCCTAAATCCCTACTTATTTATCTTATCACTTCAACATCATAGAGATTCTTCTTTGCTTGAAGATCGAAATAAATCCTAAATGTTAACATATCTCCTGATTTTCTTAGGATTTCTTGCAATTCCTTTATAAGCATGAAGTAAGAATGGCGGGCGGATACTTGCTTGAAATCGTTTGATGCAATTGCTATAAAAACAAAATATATTTTCACAATTTTACAGATAGGGATCTTTTTGTTGGAAATTATTCTTTTTCTTCACATGATCATGAAAGGAAACTCACCAAATTCTTTTACTACTTTCCCGTGGGAATCTAGCATAGTAACATTGTAGGAAGCAGTCAATTCCTTCCAGTCTTGTTCTACCTCGGTAAGTTCCATATTCAGTCCAAGGTATTTCTGGTGGTTGATCTCCCTCATGAGTAGTGAGGATTTCCATTTTGAGGTTCCTCCCCAATAATGCCCAGCTTGGAAAGCTTTTGTTACGTTCATATCCAGGAATGCATGTTCTTCTGGAACTTGGTAGGTTATCTTTTGCAGAAGATTGCGGACTTCCCAATGGATGAGTTGCTTTTCAACTGGCATGGGCTAAAGTTAACACAATTAACGTAAATTAGCCAAATTATAATCTCAAAACGATTGATACAAGTATATAATTTCGGAACATCGAAGTCAAGATTTACCTACAATATATTTCTGTAAACAAAATAATATGACATGCACAAAAACTGCAAACAGGAATTAAATACCTCATTTTCATCAGGAGTCGGTTTTCCGTAAATTTTCATTTTCAACCTCAACTTCAGAGTATCGTGTGTGACCAACCGATTTTTGGGATTATCAATTGTAGACAAAGACATTAACTCAGACCATCCGATTTTCTCATTTACATTGTACAAATGCAAATCAGGGCCAACTGTGCAGAAAATACGAAAATTATTTTTTGCAATTTTTGTTTCACAAATCTAAAGCATAGGATTTTTGAAAGAATTGATTACAGGTAGCAAAAGTTCGTCCATCGGTATCCAAAATATCAACTGCATATTCATTATAGACGGGATAATTGGACTTTATCAGACTGTTGTACAGGGATAAATGGGATCCACTTAATTCAACAAAAGTTCTCCAGGTACTATCAGCTCCAATCAGCTTCCCTGCCTCGAAGACAACATGTTGATTCTTCAGACCCTTTATTTTAGCTGCTTTCCAGTTCTTAATCTCAAAATCAACGGTTCGTGACTCGTGCGGTGGTCCTACAAGCTGAAAACAGATACAAGTCACATATTTTCATGAAAACAACTTCAGAATTTAGTTATAGGGTAGATTAGCATACCAAATAGCCATGATCGACAACTACCTTCTCGAGTCCGCTCATTCTTTGGGACATGTTACCGAAAAGTTGGAATAAACTTTGAGTCTCGAATTTAGCTTTCATTAATTCTGTTGCTGCAAGATGACTATCATTATTATGTACCTGAAATAAATAATAAAAATTGTCATTTAGGAAACAGGTTTCGTAATCAAATCAAGGACTTTTTTGTGCAAACGAATTACAATTCTTACCCATTGTAAACCCTTCAGCCTTTCATTAAACCTCTGCTGTTGAAACGAAAGGATTTCGGAACTCTTCCACAATTCGGCAATATCATTTTGATGATTTCTTATTTTTGTGGACATAATATCAAGATCAGATGGATCGAATGTGGTATTCCTTGAAATTATTTGTTCTTCTTCAAGTTGGGCCTGGAATTAGAGTGCATGTGAATATCTCATTTATAATACAAATATGTAGAAAATACCTAATCATAATCATGTGCAGGGAACAAATAAACATGGAAATAAAAAGTAGACTCCTAAGTAAGTATTTTACCGGCGGACTCTCGATATTCAGTTTCTTTTCAACATTAAGCATTCTCTTGCTAAAAAGCTTCATTCCTTTGTTGACATTCGTCATTTCAATTTTCGAATTAAAAATATCTGTAGTAACATTCTTGTTGTCACTTTTATGAATCTGAAAGAAAATGCATATTTTATAGCCAAATCTTTTTGGGAACATCATAAAATAGATTGTCCTTGTTTTTGCATAAAGTAATTCTTACAAGAAGAACATTCTCGATATTGTCAGTCATTTCTTCTTGTCGTATAAGTAGACTTTTAGTAGATTTCCAAAGATCTTTTATACTACCTTCTGTTATTACCAATCGATCTTTGATATTTAATAGTTCTTCTCTAGTTTTGCTTTGTTCAGCCTGGAATAATAAAACAGAAAATAGGGATGATTTTATTATTTCGAAGATGGCTAAATGAAAAATCTAATTAAAAATGTAACTTAAATATTTACGTCAATGAATTCAAATTGCTGAACAACTTTATTCACACGCTCTTGTACGGAAGAAAATTCAGTTGCTATTTCGTCGATATTATGTCCTGCTCCACTTGCACCATTATTATTCTTGCAATTTTCAACTGTATGGTTTAACTTTTCTTGTATCTGAAATCAATTACAATCAATTCAGTCATTTCCTTCATAAAATACATACAATATCATATTTTCTAGCATTTAATCTCATTCTTAAGCTTACATCATCAATTTCTAGAAGTTTAATTAAAAACAAATCTTGCGCGTTAGTAAGATTCTTATTCTTCGCCGAAAGTTCATTAACATTTTCTTCTGATGTTATCATTTTATCTTTAAGTAGGTTGATTTCGGCATTTTGAGCATTCCATTTGGTTATAGAAGCCTATAAAATCCAAACAAATTGTTGTTAGGTATTTCAAAAATAAAAAGTTTCATGTATTGTCAGTATACTTTTTTCGAGTCTTCAAATTCCTTATCAAATTCTGCAAAATCTCTTGTAACATTCCGTACAATTTCGCTAAGCATTTTTGTCGCTATTTTAACTTCCATAAGACGGACTGTTGTATTATCATTGTCAGCTCGATGAGTCTAAAAGAAAATTTAAATGACATAATTTTAAAATTTAATGTATGTATAGATCCGAGTTTTACTACCTAAAAAAGATTTACTGAAAATTATTCAATAAATTATAAATATATTGCTCTTACAGCTTCTAAATTAAGTACAAGAGCAGAATGAGTCTCATGTTGGTCTGAGATTTTCTTATGGCTTCGCCAGAGTTGGGCAACATTTTCTTCAAAGGTTACCATTCTGTCTCTTATTACTTCCAATTCTCCTTTTGGTGGTCCCGTCGTCGTTTCCTGTTTGTCTTTCTAATTATTGATCACGAAATAATTTGTTACATCATGAAAATTGTGAGAAAATATTTTTTTCAAAAGTTAACGTGGTTAGAAAAGCGTTACTACAATGTACAGCAATTATTTATAATGTTACATGTCTTGCCGAAATGTTTTCATGCATTCTTTCTTCAATTTTTTCTAGTTTTGTGTTAGCAGACTGCACATCGTGTTCCAAACGCTTCAATTCATTTTTGGTAGAAATGAGTTCTTTCGATGTTGTTTGATTATCCTTTTTGTATTTCTATAAAAATAATTATATTATGATGTACCTATATACAGGTACACATTGCATCATTGTTTTCCTAATTTGTGAGTTATACTTACGGCAAGCAAATCGGCAAGTTTATCCGAAATCGACAAATCTGTCAATTCAAGTTGACCCTGATGCTCCGTCAGGTACTTATTAGCTTTGTACAACTGTGTTATATTTGCCTCAAATGTTGTGAGCTTCTTTATAATTGTATCCACTCCGGTCACATTATGGATTTTCATAACCTCGTCCATTTTCTCCACAATATTTTCATGTGCTAAATTATGTGCCATATTTTGCTCCAAAATCCCTTCATCAAGTCGTTTCAGCTGCGTTTCGTAAAACGTTGATAAATTCTTTATCTTTGTTTTCACGGAATCTGTTTCGTTAGATTGCTTGATTGCTTGATCTTGGAAACTCTGAAAACCAAACCACATTAATCATGTAATTTAAACATAATACATTCCGAGAATTGCTTGCTTAGATACATTCATACAAATAAGTATTATATATACAGTTACATAAATAATTTAGAAAATAACGTTTGTTTCGAACCAAAATATCTTTAAGATCTTAACTATAGCATTAGATATAAATATGTAGTAAGCAAATGCGAAGAAAGATAAGCAATTCTACACGAAAGCAATATGTTCTATCTCTTTTCACATAATAATTGAGGAAATTATTAAAATATTTATCGTATGCTACATTAATACAAAGTATAACGCAGGCAAGGCCGACAAAAGTTTGTATTTTTGCTATTTACGAGTTTACGGCTCACTGTTCGTAACAAATGATTCCAATTATTCTCTATTTATAAGATTTCCATTGTGATTCAGTAGAAAAGGTGAGAACAAAGCTTAAATTAAGACAAAATGTCTCTATATTCTTTGCAAAATACCATTTATAATTGCACTTCCTCTTTTAGAATTCGCTCATCGTCAATAGTGCATTGTCTTACTTTAACTAATAAAGAATGGTCACATTAATTACACTACAAATACAAGCGTGCTAATTTTAATTTTGTAGTATACCTATTGTACCTATTTTGACTTTTAAATAGTCAAGTATACTATACAGAGTTACACCTTGTTAAAGAAAATGAATAGGTAAGTAAGCCAGTACTAACTAGTAAGTTATATTTCTGCATATAACAATTAATAAATTGCATTTATTGCACCTGTTGTAAACTCCTTATCTTCAGCATCATTACTTCCTTCAAACTGGTTTCGTCCACCTGATGTTGTCTTATTGTGTCTTCAAGTCGACTCACTTCTGTCACACAAAACTCTGTCAAGTTCTTCACCTTGTTTTTCTCCGCTTGAGATATTTCTGCAAGAGTCTTTATCATCTCTGCCATTGTTCCCGTCTCATTATCTGCTTTTTTGGACCAGTTGTCAACATAGTCCCTCATATTCTTCAAATCGGATGCTATGTGATTATTTGACAGTTGACTCTGTATATAAATGAAAATGCAGAAAAGTAAAATTATTATATAATGTAACATAAAACAACTATTCTGCAGATAAAACCAAAGGATTGCAACAATTTTAACCTATATAATAATAATCTATTAAAATTGTTACGAGAGCTTTGATAATACTTCTGAGGTTGAAACTAACCAAATTAAGAATTTCTCAGAATATTTCACATTAAAAAATGCAGAAGACCGAGATTATATATTTTTTTCCTTCTCATTTTTTGGGTTTCAGATTTCAAGACGTGTTTTGAATTTACACTTTCCAATGTAACACAATTATTTTTTAATTTTTTTAATTCAAAGTTCAGATTATATAGCTTAAGCATAGTTAAATTCTCTACACAAGCATTATTAAACAAATTACTCAACACTTTTATCCTGTATCATAGTTTTTTAGCACATTATTTCTCTAAAAAATCTACTTCAGAAATCTCTAATAAAAGATTCTACAACTAATGAGCATGGAATTCGCCAATAAAGCAATAACTTACCTCAAACATTTCTCTGTCTTTTTGTTTTAGTGCTTCTATCTCCTGTGAGTTCTTTATGGAATGCTCTGTAAGGCTAAGATTGCCATCCTGAAAACACATCATCCATCATGAATATACATATATTATTACTTTGTAAATCAAGACACTCGCCCAACACTTGTGTTAAGTTATTCAAAATAAACTATTAAAACCACACATTAAATACAGCCACAATCTATCTATAAAACGTATATTTAGCGTCAATTAATTTCTGATGCTTAATAAATTACATTGGTATTTCAGCATTCTACAATAGTTAAAATACATAATTGTTTTACACAAACCTTTTTTACGGAATCAATTTTGTCTGCCAGTACAGCATGGCTCCCTTGCAATTTTTCTAACCTCTTTTCTTGCTCTTTCGTGAAATCATTTACCCTCCCTGATAAAATGTTAAATCCCTTTGAAATCACTTGAGTATTTTGTTGAAGAATTTCTATATTTCTATACATGGTCATCAATTGAACTTCCATCTCTGAAATCTGAAACAAGAATAGGTCCAATCTTTACAATTTACTTGTACATACTACAAATTAATTTAGTGTACCTATCTGTATACATGTATGATACAATTTTCAAATGTCTAAATTGTTTTGTATTCCTTTTGGTTTTGAATTTTAGCATTTAATTAGTGGCTTCGTATGGATTTTGACTAATATACAGAATAGAACTCAAATCTACTTTGGGTTGTGAAGAAAAACTAGGAAATTCCAATTTTGATTATTAAACTTGCTATTTAAATGTTACAGTTTGAATTTGAGAGTATTGTTACGCATTCTTTGTAGCAAAATGTTTCGCAGAAGCTGCTTATTACACACACAAAAATACTTTAGCTAAATTCAAATATTTTGATGATGCCCTACCATTTCTTCCTAGGTAGGGTCATGACATACTTTGCTCGAATATCCAATTTATCTACTACGTGATAAAAAATATTTCCATCTAGGTCTGTACGTTAGTAGTGTATCGTTACTAAACTTTACCATTACCAGTATACGATTTGGAATTCAAAGCATTTGATTTTCAGAATTTAAATTGAAGAATTACGGATTTTTAAATAGCGTATATTTTGTTGTAACGGTTTTATGCCCCAATTAAAAAGATTATCCCATTAGGCTGTTCAATGCATCTACCTGCTAATATGGCTTGTTTTTGCAACTACAATATTACGCAAAATTTACTGAATAGATCTTATCAAGAATTTTACAAGATGTTAACAAATTTTTATACAAATCACAGAAACATAAAACATAGACATTAATATCAATGTATGTTGGTTTAGTTAAATAGTCTAGTATTATCATTCATCTTCTTGTGATTATTTCTTCAGGCTAATGAATCCCATTCACATAACAAACAAATAAATAATTGAATTTGAATTGAATCTATCATGTAATACATTACTTTTGGTTTAGTATGTGTTTAATCTGTCTCTCTAGCAAATAAAGAATGTCTCAAGTCTTGTCTACATCTGTAAGCAACTTCTAGGATGTAATACAATATTCCTAAATCCTACCTTCTACTACATCAATACGAATTATTGTAGCTTGTAACCGATGCTAGCTTGAGATGTTATAGTACAGCAGATCTGTAAATTACATTATGATATAATGGCTGAACGAGTTTCTAAGGAATTGAGACATCTTAATGATTCCTAAGCTCCTTACTTAGTATTAACCTAACCTTAAACTAAAACCCACTATGTAATATGTAATTAAATTTTGCTAATAAAACATAATCTTACCTTTCTTTCTAAGAGAGCAATTTTCTTTGTAGGAGTGACTAGTGAATCCTTACGGTTTGTCCCGTCCGCATCATCCTGCAAAAGCAAAGGAAAACATTAATCTCAGTCAATGTGATTCACATTAAACCAATCAATTTCCTCTAATGCCTAACGTCTAAGCACATCTTAACGGTTAATGCAATATTCAACCACATTTCCTAGTAAACCCACAATAAGAAAGGTCTAGGCTTAGATATTACATACTTTACTGTAAATTCATATCAACGTGACATGCCCAACACCCAAATTGTACTTAATCATTATAATTATTAATGATTCAATAGTAATTATTTATTTTGCGTTTGCTTTAGTTTAATTGAATTCTTTTGTATGTAAATTAGAGTAGATCCCAGTAAAAAACAAATAATAAAGATTTCATAGCTACTCCATTAATTTGCATGTATATTATTTACAAAGGTAACTAATTAGAGCATCTGTCTATCTTCTTAAAGACTTATTGACCCAGTGTGTAGTTAAAGTATGTAAAAAATGTTTAAGAATCTTACCTCTTGGAACACTTTGGCAAAATCGAGGTCCAGACCATCAGAAAATAGTCCTCCCCTAAAATTAAAATTTTTAATGCACACAGATGCAACTTTACCACATAATAAAATTGTATCTGTTTAAGTTACTAAATTAAATTATAAATTGCATCAGTATGAATTGCCAAAAAGCATTAAGATCATTAAAATCTTACCGTTCCAGTTTTTCTTTTTCATTAGGACTGGATAGGTCAAATCCAAAAGGCATTCTTCTTGGCTCAGCAGCCCCACTTTTACAATAGACATTAAGCCAAACACATATAAAACAAAGGAGTACACTTAATCTGCAATTACTCGAACTAAACACTTTAAACTTCTTAAACATTTTAGCTGTAACATGTAAATGGTACAACTAATATTTGCACTAAAGTTTGTTTACACACACTAAAAGCTAAATATCTCAAAATCTCTAATGCTATATTTAAATATTTAAGTAGTAATATGATCTATATAGCGTATGTATATTTTTTATATAAATTGTGTGTACAGATATTTTCCATGAATGAGGTGACGACGAGTGTGGTACTAGTTGTTGTTTCACAGTCAACGATGTTTGTTTGACTGACACACTAGTAGCACATTGCAAAGTCTGTATATCGTTTATTTATTACATTTGTTAACTTAACCAACTAACAAATACGGTTTTACTACCTTTTCTTACATTACTTACCTTAGTTTACTACTAAGACTACGACTACAACTGCTACACATAATTGTAAGTAACATATATTCTCACAACATTAAAAAACATCTTAATTCATTCGATAGCTATGCATTATTTCCTATTCTATTGTACAGCGCATCCTTCCTTACTTTACTTACTTATACTTAACGTATGTTACTTAGCATTACTCTAGTTTAGTACGTGCTTATTCCACACAAGTATGCAAACTGTGACTGTAAACAAAGACAGAATGCTGAATGTATTACTCATATCCATGCGTAAACGTACGTGGTACGTATATGTAGTAATTAATTATCATTATACTCAATACTTGGTTTGAATTGGATTGGATTGAAGACTGAATTGATTATCAAACAACTGATGTTAAGATATTTATTACGTTCACTATAATATACATGTATATGTCGTAGGTACAATAACCCCACAGAACTTTTTGTTCTTTAGAACAGAATATGAAAGTAAATACTGAAATTCAGAATATTTTGAGTAGAGTAGTTTTGTTAAAGATAAATTAAATATTTTTTGTCAATTTCCTTTAAAGGAAGAACCTTTAATTATTTAGAGTGATAATAACGATATTTATTGCAAATGTATCACATAACTTCCAATCTTATTTTTTTTAAATTATTTAAAAAGAGATATATTTAGTTACACTAGATTTTTAAGTGTCGACATAGTCTTTATTATATACCGTCAGGTATATTATATTGTCTTTTCTCTACCCTCTGTAATTAATTCGCCTTATTAATGTATCGTCAGATACATTTATGCGAATGAACTTTCTGTCCGGACGTCCGTATGTCCGCCATACGCCGTACTGTACAATATAGTCCATTGGCATGCTGTACTGTACAATACAGTCCATTGGCATGCTGTACTGCACAATACAGTCCAATTTTCAATTTCATTATAAATTATATATTTAAAATAAATAATTATTAAATAATATTTAAACAAATACATGGAAATGAATTGGTATTACTACTTTTACCACCAACGATACATTTAGTAAACTCCGGATGTACTGGTTTATTAAGAAGTATTGATGCTACGTCATTCCTATGAATATTGGTTCCAGTCCAAAGTGGTAGCATGTACCTACGACATTTACACGAGCATTAAAACCCTACTTATTGGATTACGGCAACATACATAATAATTCCTTCCGTTGCAGTTGAGACGTGCCGGACCTAGTCCATATGCATATACATACATTGATATTAAACCCTTTAGGGAGTTTTACCATCGCCTTCACCTTCTTATTTAACAGACTTCATTCACATTCACACCTTTATTAGTTCTTGTAATAAAATTGTTAATTTTATCTTTAACTACTACTCTACTGACTCACTTACTGAGTTAGAAACATTATTTATTTGTCTATTCTAATTTTGTGACGCATGTACATATTTGTAGTTGTAGTAAGGTGTAGAACATAGATCAGCTCTTAGAATGATTTTCACAATTAATTGATAAATGGGATTCGGATATAAATAATGGACTCAATTACACACAATGTGACAAACTATACATAAGTAGTACACTATGATACTAATTTCTACATTTGCCTACAAGATTAATCAAAAAATTTCACAAAACAATACAGATTTTATTATTTACGGACATTAAGTAGGTGATCCACTATGTTCAATTCAATACATTAGCATTTTTGTGCATTGTAAAGGAATTTACCTTTGTTTCACAATTCTTAGCAAAATTCATTTTTCAAACTCATTAAATCTAGCTGTTTATTTATGTAGCTTACTTTATGCAAATTATTGAACTTATTTTTTAGTATTTATCACTACATTCAGTGAGAAGCCGACTCATCTGTACATGTGTTTCAAGCTAAAAAAAATATGTCAAAACGTTTTTATTTTAAATCGGCATTCCAAATTGATATTTCCATCTCAATCTGTAATAACCATAAAATGTATCTTTCTAATTTAAAAAATATTCAGCTCCCATAATAATTATTTATGAATAAATCAACGAATTTAGCATCACATTTTCTTGCTTATATATTTTTCTGCATATGCACATAAGAATAAACACTAAATATATATTGCAAAATTAATTATAAACCTAGTATTACTTAGAAGGTTTTTCTTGAACAAACATTCGCCAATTCTTTCTGACAGAAAATATTTGTAGCATGAGCTTTTAAAATCACAACTTGTCATTCTGTAGTGAAATTTCTACAGAAAAATGTGCCAATTTTTCTAACACCTGACATTCGTGATGGATATCTGAACGAATAGCTACCAACCCTTGCAATGTTGTGATCATATCTTATGTTCCTTATGGATTATGGCGTAACATCATTAATTTACATGAAAATGTGAATAAGTATGTGCATGCTACTTGTATAGGATGTATTAGTTATACTTATATATAGGTACTGTACGTATAGCTACATTCTAAGTAAAATATGCATGCAAATATCAATGTAGATAGAACATCTAACATGCTATACCGATCGGAAGATTAAAATTAATAAAATAAACAGGTTAGCTTAATCTGGGCTTTGATTTACATGTTATACCTACGCATTATTGTATGCATGTCTACGTTAACTATGTTCTTCATGCTTTTTAAATTCTCTGATTTTAGCTTATATTGTTAGGGATAGGTACACTACATACAATATTTGCTAAAAAATGTGTTTATAGCCAATGGTAATATTCTCAGTATAGCACCTTGCCCTTTACTTCGAATAAATTGTTTGCCATAGTTTTAATCAGTGCTTTATTTAGTATAATATGCGTAAATTACTCAAAGACGGCAGTTGTAAGTTTGTAAGTAAGTATGAAAATAATAAATATATAGTATTGCATTGTTTGGATAGTTGTTTACACTTGGGAATACATAAACATCTATAAGGTGAACTAATTGCTATTGCTACTGATACAACTAGAATAGAGACAAAGGAAGGAAGTGACATCGAACATTTTTATTTGCACTTGACACTCAACTGGCTTGACTTGAGAACTGGCTGACTGCTCGTACTGTTTCTGATGAGAAGGCAAGTTAAGTGAAGTAAGTCGAGAAATATTAATGCAATCCATGCCGGCATATGATTATATCATTAGCCATTCATTCTTAAGTAACACTGCATTGTGTATTGTGTAATTCTAACTATAAAAAGTGCTTAAGACTTTAGCACGAGTTGATATACACTATATGCTTACAATTTATACAAATACATATCGCTGTGATAACGCTAGTACAATAACATCTAATTTTCCCATCTAGATTCATAGTTAGCTTAGCTAGCTCCCATTCATTAGCAGTACGATTTATAATTCCCAGTGTGTGGCAGTGGTGTACTGTGTATTAATGAGGTAAGAGCTGAATTGAATTTTTATATTGTCACATTACGGCATATTATATTTTTAAATGCTGCTGGCTCGCAGGAAAAGTAAGTAATAGTGCATAGTAATAGTTAACTGACAGAAAATCTAGGTTAGACAGGAATTAAGATTATATAAATGAGTCTCCTTTGCTTTGAATATTGAATGTATGTAAAAGAAACCGTGTTAGAAGAAAACTAAGGCAAAAAATGTGAGTTACATTACAATTACTACAATAGATACCAGCTAGTAATTAATTACAAGTATGTACTACACTTAGCTAAAAGTAAGTAAGTCGAACTGATGGGATTAACTAGGCTATTAGTACATAGGACATATAGAGCACAAGACAAGTATTGATATTCTCTTCGGAACTGGAATTTCCTTCCTTTATTTTTTATCTTATGGGTAATTGTTGTGTTTTTTGAGTACATACATATTACTTGTGTACTTGCTTTGTTATTATATTAAAGTGAACCGAGTTATAGCTATAGGTGTCATTAAAAGAGGTGCGAATCTAAGTTAGTCGATTATTAGTAGGGAGCTAACAACTAATTGTAATTGTATGTATCTAACTATCTTGTGATTGTGGTATGATGTGATGGGATGCGATGTGAAGGGAAGGAAACCTTAAAAGCGAGTTATACAATTTATGTGCCATTAAAAGCACTATCATATCTGTTTTCTGTGAAGTTAAGGGAGATAAACCCAAGCCAAAACCATTTCCTAGTCTTATTCCTACTTTTTTAAGAAGAGTAATCATGTTAACGATGTACTTACTTAGATTACTCAAAAATTCTGGAAATGAATGCATATTATGTGTATGTATGTATATATGTATGCTCTAATGTTAGCTCTATGCATAAAATTCTCCTCGTAAAATACTCCTGCCTTGCATGTCGTGTGCCAGTTCTTCTAATTCTGTTTTCAATTTTTTCTACACTCATTCTTCTCTATCCTGCCCTAATGATAAGAAATAACTTAATATTAATGTGCGAGAAAAATAACTTTGGAATAATGGTACATTAGTTTGCACTATAATTACTTTGCCTTTTAAAATTATTGGGTATTTACAATGTTAAACTAGTTCACAAATGCAAGTAAGTAAATGTGGATGTTCTAAAATGTAAGGTGGTGCATGTCATAAAAGTTGACAGTATGTTTGCCTGGCTTGGCCTGGTCTTGAAAGTAAACCTAGATATATGTTTAGGATGCATGCAAAACATTTGTCACTTTTTAATAGATGGTATAAGTAAATGAGATTTGTGGGGTAAGAGGGTTGGCGAAAAATTATTTTAACGCTAGCTACTGTCACAAAGGATCACTATCTATGTTTATCCATCTATCTACTATATCTATAGACATGTCGTGTCTTCAATGTTAATTATTTACTGTTTATTGTGTTTATGTATCAGATTTTTTTGGGAATTGAGTTGTGAATGCAAATATAAATGCAAAAGCTTTAATTAATGAATTTTATTACAAATAATTCCTAATACGTTGCTAATACTATAGTATAAGGACAAGGTGCACCAATTGTTAAATTATTTTGTGTATGAATTCCATATAATGACACCTGTACCTTTACGATAAATAAAATAGACGTTTGCAAATATAGAAATACTAGGAGTATGATATTATTTCATGAGATTCTGTAAATCCTCAACAGTTCAATGTGAACAGAATTTTGAGTTTGCATGCTATTTCACACCCTATGTTGCCAAATTCTACTGTAAAGAATTTATGAAACCCCAAATTAGACTTCGCAACAGGTAATGTATAAAAGAGCCGAGAAGTCACGGCTCTTTTGCTATAAACCCCTTTTAACATCAGGAAGCCAATTCATGTAGCACAAATTATTTATTTCAAGAATTTTTAAGATTTCATTCAAAGTTACAAACATTCACAGACGGTTTTTCATTTAACTTGAATTAAAATTGTCAATCTAGATTTATTATCAATTATTTCCCACGAGTCTGAATAACAATAAATCTATTTTTATGATGAATATAGGAAATCCATTTAAAGTTGTTTCTGTGTGCATTGTTGGGATTGTGTTTGTGTTTGTCATTGGTTTGTGTAACGGGAAATTAAACGTCAATATAAATGAAGGAGGTGTCGGTGTCGGTCTACCTTCAGCTTCAGCCGTAAATCAAAACAACGTTGCGAGGCAAGGAAGCAGTCGGGCTTCTAAATGTATGTGCACTTAAATATGTACAAATTAATGCATGTCTTAATTTAATAAAATGTCCTAAATGCGTGAACTTTCATTGTTGTTTTTACTTAAAAGTAAAAATTAAAGTAGGCAGAACAATTTTTGTGATCTGATTAATTTGTTTTTTGCAGTTTTCAATTATTTTAGCATAATAAAGTTCCCTAATGAAGGATGCTCTACATCTTCCGGCGAAGGTGTCTGCACAACACCGTAAGTCCAATAGTCCAATTCAATAACATATTTATTGCGGTTACCCTTTTCGTGAATTTCTATTGTTTCTTTATTTAGTTTACTTATTTACTGAACAATAAGCAAGCAATTACAATTAAAACTATCTTTGTTTCCCTAATTGTAATGATATTCTAAGTATGCAATAATCTAGTTTCAAGTACTATGTCTGTGATTAAATATAGAACTGAATGTAAGCGGAAACTTGGCAAAAGCTTAGGGACGTGTGCAAATGGATTTGGCTGTTGTTGCAGTTGTAAGTTTAAATAATTTTTGTTTGCAAATACTACAACCTACATTTAACATTATTGTATGATCGTGTACATATTGTGTACTATATAGTACATACTAGGAACCATGTACCAAAAGATACTTCTAATAAGAATGTTCTTATTAAAATTAGGTACATGATATCCGAATGCTGATCTTGTAATGTGTATTAAAGGGTATAAGTAAAAATAATAAATATTTCAGATACTAGGCAGTGTAGCATTGGTGAATCTGAATTTACGATCCGCGAAAATAAGACTACAATGAAAAGCCCTACAAGCCATCAGCAATCTTGCCGGTTCGTTTTTCCTAAGGTTTGCATTTTAGCATTACACTTGAATTTGAATTACATATCGCTTAAAATCGCAGTAGAGAACATTTTCAAGCAAAACATTTTGACATGGAACTACATTTGCATTTCTAACAAAAAATTATTATTGGGCTAGTATTCATTATTTTGTATTTTCTATAGTTTTTATTAAAAGTTACATTTAATTTATGACAGCTCCGGGAGGTATGTCAACTTCGCCTGGATTTTACCGAATTTCAGCTGGCAAATCCTGAGGATTCTGGAGTTTGCAGTAATGAGTCGCTTACCATTTCGGGCTCATCTACCTTGCCCAATGATTTGAGCATTTGTGGAAACTTAACGGGAGAACACAGTAAAAAAAATATTTTATATACATAAAATGCATTATTAAGGAGAAAATTCAGGGTTTACCTATTTGTACCTATAGTATCCTAAAAATCTGTAATGGAATATTTAAAATACATGACGCTTATTTATATAATATGTAGTGTACCTTTCATATGGAGAGTCAGAGAAAATAACTTTGTCCTTCCAATCAAAATCAACAGTAACAACTTTAGCTAATTATGAAATAAAAATTTACCACATTGGATGCAATTCTAAGAGAAGAGGTAACTCAATTTAAAAAGATTCATTTATTTGCTGATTTAGAAAATAAGATGAAATTGTAATAATTTTTGATTTACTATTTATTTTTCAAAAATTAACAGTACAAGAACATTGTCTACAATCCTTCCAGTCCAATACTGGGACAATACGCAGTTTCAATTTCCGCCAAGAGCAACAACTGAATAGCCAGCATTATTCCGTGTGCATCAACCCGGTTTCGTCCACTCGATCGATAAACGTGCCTCTATTAAATAATTTTAGCATCTTAAATTCTAATTCAAATTCTATACAAGAATGGCTAATGCATTTCTTCATGAACAAAGTCATGATTACCGGAATTCGTTTTGCAGTGGAAACCCTGTTCCGACAATTCATTCTTTATTTCTGGCAGTCCTGACCAAAATATTTCCGAAGGGGGCCTTTTCAACATAGATAACAAATGCAGCAATGACTATATCCAACTTTACGGGGATAACAGACAATGCGGAAATAATTTCACGGAAATAAAAAGTAAAGTGAAAATATTAATACATTTTCTATTGGTACTATTTATTCACATATATTTTAAATTTTGTTTGTTGCTTTCAAGATTTGCCGAAGCCTTACCTACTTCTTGTAAATTTCGATGACAGCGAAGGATCATCTCAACCTAAATCATTTTATGCGCCAGCAGACGATTACATTAATTGCACTTCTATGAGCAGGGAAAACTTCTTGGATTGTGATTGGACATTCGATGATAAATGCATATGCAATGTTGTTACAGTTTTAGTCGGGGATACCAAAAATACCGGATTTTGTTTAGAATATTCTACTAATCCTTAAAAAATGTTTTCCTTTATCTACATTTATTTATTTATTAAACATAATGTATATATCTTAAATCTTAGCAATTATTAACAAAACTTTTCAGTGCAAAAACAAGTAAAGCACACGCACACAAATACAAATATTTTTATTCTAAGTTTGCATGATGAACGGTAGATATTTTTGTAAACTAGGAATCTATTATATTTTGCTAACAAAATCTCCTACCACTAAATATTAACTTAAATCATGAGTATCTAATAATAATAATACTGATACAAAAATAGGTTCATACTTCATATTGCTTATAATGTAGTACATTTTATCATTGTTGGGATATAAAGGCTCTCTGTCATGTAATTAAAATATATTCGTATTGTATTTTACCTACTTCAGGCAAAATAGATATTTTAGAGCTATCATTTACATCAGTACAAGAAAATCTCCATGAACACTTTCACACAAGGCTAGAATTCCACTCGACAATGCAATCTTCCTCTGCTTGCAACTAAGGCTGCTATTATCCAGTACAGAAACCCATTAATTATTCCCAGGATCTGCATTCAAAGACAATAATGTTAATTTTGACATTCTTTAAGAAATGCATGGACTAAAGTTAGCAATAAAGTAAAATAGTAAGAAATTCTAACCCCTGCAGAAAGTTTCTCTTCGATTAATTGGAGCCTCGTTGGGGGCATGACAATTGCACCTGGAATATAATATTTTTCTCTGTTGCTTTCTTCAATGAAGGCTTCAATAGCACATGCTGAGTAGATTAATAAGGACCCTGCTACAACTTGCACTATCCCACCACACAAATGATATATTGTATCCTGGAATAATCATTTAATTCAAAATTAGAATTTAGGTAAACTCTAGGCCAATCTTTCACAAACTAAAATTTGTAAATAATGATCATATAACTCTAATAGATATAGGGATTTTAAAGTTCAATATAAAATATGTATCATCTTACAGCTATACGATGGACTTTTACAGAAGACAGACCGTCATCCAAGGAATACGCAAGAAGGTATAATGTAGACATAATACACAATGTAATAGATGCACCCACAAAAAACTTTTCTGCAGTCAAATCCGGCTAAAATAAGTTCAAATTACTCTTAAATAATTTTAATTTTGTATTTTTAAAGTGCATATGTATTTTAAATGTGTGTAAGTTAAATTCAAACCAGTGTTGTCCCCGAAAGGGCTAAGTATGGACGTAAGGGAGCAAGTATATCATATACTTCTGTCCATAGAGATTCCAGATATGCATGGCAGCCAATTCCTAAAATAACTATTCCCAATGCCTATAAAATTGAAAAAATGTTTAAATAATGCATGGGTAAGAAAATTGTTGAAATTATTATTATATAACTATAGTAAAAATGTTCTTACAATTGTAAAAAGTTTCATGAGACCCGTAGGAGTTGTCAAATACCACATTTCTTCTGCCATTTTAAATATAATGGTGAATTATATAACTCAATCTATTTATTTGAAATATACTAAATATTTTTCGGATGGAGATATTAACTTTGTTTTGGCGTCCATAAGTAAAATCCACAATTCTTTAAAAATTTATTACAATAAAAAAGCAGGTTTCAAAAAAGTGTCTTATTTACAGGAGAATTTTAGTATTTGCAGAGATTTGAATTGTGACTGAGACAAGAAAATTGTAAACTAAGCCCCAAAACTGTTTTCTCTTGCAATCTGATCTGTAATCTGATGCTTCAAGATAATAGAATTGGGAATCTGCTTTTGCTTTAGTCTAGTGAACTAACAGTAGTCTTGTCATGTACTGAACAGAGAGTGTAGTGTACAAAATGCAGACAAACAAACTTACACTGCAATGTTCTGTCCTGTTTATTTTCGATATGATATGAAAGTATCTTCCTTAAAGGAAATTGTTATGTTGGCTTACTTACATTTACATTACATGGGTTGTTCCCCGTTGAAAGTATATTTCTATGTCGTCTCTTGTAGTTTGTACAAATATGTTTGCATTTGTTCCAATTAATTAAATAAGTTTTCAAGAAAACTCTACTTAAGCAAACGTAATGTTATATATTCCGTAATACTACACAACGAGCGCAAAGGTAATAATTTTAAATTCATGTAATTGAGCGAAAAACGCATTTTGCATCCATAATAATTTTCATCCTCCGCAATATAAGGAATACAAATACGTATAAGTAATATCCGTATATGGGGATGCTTATTTTACATTCTGCAAGAAGCCTAATTACACAGGTAGGCAGTACTATTAATGATTAAAGGTATAAGTATATTTTATATAAAGGCATGGGATACTCCTTACTTTTATTTATGTATTAGCAACACTTAATAACATTTACCTCAGAAAAATCGGAGAAATTAATACTTAGGATATGAAAACTTGTTTTTGATGCTTGTAGGAGTAGGGCACAGTGTTATGTTATGTTTCTTTAAAGATTAGATCCGACATCCGCAATGATATCGTGAGAAATAATAAAATGCGTAAGTTTGCCATACAACAATAAGTCAACGAGTGGCACAAAATACACTATTGAGTATACTGAAGGTAGTTCAAGGGTAAAATATAGCAAATTCAAATACCTAGACATATACATATTATATGTTGTAGTGTGGAGAATAGAGTTTTGTACTATGCTTGCCTAGATTTAGCAGTGACTTACATATTTATTATTAAGTATTTACATTTTCATGATGGGGAGGTATGAACATACGTATATTATGCACTTGTCATTCATTAGCTTGAATCTTATGTAGTTAATACCCTAGTTGTTGTACTATAATACATCAAAAAATGAGACTTTAGTGTAAGTCTGCGTACAAATAAGATGCAATCGTAAAATCATCGTCCGGTGCAGTACAGAAAGTAGCAATAAAAATACGTCGCCCTCCTTTCTTTATAGGTATTTATGAGCAATACTAGTTTCAGTATGTGCCTTAAGGTGTAGGTAGGTACTAGGTACCTATGCGAGACTTGTCTCATAATTGTCAAAACGACAGAACAAAAAATGTTACTATCCTGAATTTTTTCACTTTATGATGGTTACACGTTACACGGATTCATAAATACACGAGTTCTTCATTATGCATTCATCTTCACTCATATTTAGTACTTACATACGATTACTGGTTAGGTAAGGCACTATTACGTTTGCATATGGGTATGTAAATACATACGCGGTGACAAGGTATAGTATATTTAATTATAAGAGAAATTCTTACAGCAGTCTACCAATGCATAATAGTGAGTTCTTATTTTAAAAGCTCAAAGACATATTTCATTGTTCATAACTTAAGGTAAAGAGTTCAAGTTTATCTTTCTTAATGATCGCGTAATATTGATTGAAATCTCACCTCGGAAATAAAGTTAAAGTTGCATAAATAAAGGGACTATAGAATAGCGGATGGGTAAATACATTTAGTATTGCCTGTATTACCCGTGTAAAATGTAATGTTATTAAAAGCTTCAACTATCTGTAGTAGTTATTAATCTATATGTACATAGTAAGTAGTACTATCGTAATGTATTTAGGTAAGCTTATATTACATAAATATAGGTTACCTAATAAATACGATCTAATCTAATGGTTTGCAAAACTACTGATATACTACATATGACCATATGGCAATTCATGTGTTATAATACCTTATTTATGTAATACCTAATTAATTAACATTCTGCTGTAGCTAATTCCATTTATGTAAAATAACTTACCTACTTACTAATGCCTGTACTTTAATCATAAATTATGCTGTCAAAATAACCTACCTATTTTTATACATGTAAGCCCAAACTTTATCAGTTAAAAGCTACAATCACAACATAACTGCAAAAGAGAATTATGGGATTATGAATCCTAACCAGCTAACCCAAAGGCACAAATGCTTAATTTACCTTAGATTAATGGGTTTCATAATTACAGATAGATAATGAATTTGATTTAGGGATAATCTTCCTTATCATGGCAAACCTTCCTTCCAAAAAAATAGAAGCAGATAATATGTAAGTATGGAACTGCTGAACTAAATTCTTAAAGCCTTCAATTTCAGTCCATTTCTGGGTTTGCACGAAAAAAGTAATTTTGCAGCTGAAAATTAACTTTCCTCAAAATGAGTGCTATATTTTCTATTTTGTTAGTTACCCTTAGTGTATTATGTGTAGCCCAGTCAGCCGAAGTGTGTAATATACATTGTGATGGTAGAGATCCACAATTTGCAACAAATCCTCGCCAACCAATATCAGTTGAACTATTTTCGCGACAGATTCGCTTATTTATTGACGATTCCGATGATATGGCTTTTGCCGGAATAGAAAATGGAGATCCTGGAGATGAGGTTTGGATGGATAGGTCATTCGATGGCGGAATTTCTTGGGAGGATAATGGAAGATTGGGATTTACGGTAATTCCCGCAGGATCCCGCGGTTGGCGAACCATGATGTACAATGTAGATAACCCCACTGATCCTCAACAACTGGGAATTGGAGCAATGAGAGCGTGTGGAAAAGTAAACGATCTTCCGAATATTGCTTGCACTAGTTGGGCCAGGTCAACTATCAATTCAGAAAGGCCAATTGACGCTGCTGCTACAGCTCTTATGCAATTCTATGACGAAAGAGGATTGTGGAAGACCACGGGATGGTGGAATGCTGCTAATGACCTTACGGCTATTATCGACTACATGAAAGTCACAGGACGAAATACTTATCTTTATGCTATAGATACAACTTTCGAGAAGAACAAAGACAAGGAAGACGGAAATTTCACTAATTTCTATATTGGTATGTAATATCTGTATAATAAAATACCATTTTTAGAAGTAAGCTAATAATTTCATACTTTTCTCCAACTTTAGAAAAAATTTGAGTAACTTATGTCGTTAGGGGAAAATGTTTTAGTTAAAAAATTCTTACTTATACTAAGAATTTCAAAATATTTCCGGGATTTCTCTGGGATTTTTACAGATACATTTAATTTTGTGGTAAATTATAGTTTATAGTTTCATTTTTAAATTATCTTCAGGTTTCAGTTTAAATAGATTAATTGTAACTTGTGTATGCTTCATTTTGAGACTATAACCATCTATTGCGTTTCAATTTTACATTTTTTCATCGTTTTTTGGGAATTTCCATGGTTAATTTGGGAATTTATGCAATTGCCATTTTCATTGGAGCGTTTTGCAATTATCAATATAACTTTAGGGTGACTTCACTTCATTTCAATTAACCTGAAAGGTTTCGGGATCATTTTTGCAGAGTATGAGTGTTTTAATAAGTACCTTCTTAAAATGAAAAAATTATTACAAAATTAGCACAAATATTGAATAAATTGGATAATAATATGTAATTTTGCTTAAAATCTTAAGATGACACACTCTGGTGGGGCCTTGCCTGGGTGGACGCATTTGATCTTACTGGAGATCAGAAATACCTTGAGATGGCTACCAGGGACGCAGATTACTGTTACGGATACAAGGATAACGTTTGTAGTGGAGGACTTTGGTGGACTACAGACATGGATTACAAGAATGCAATTCCTAATGAATTATTCATCAAGTTAGCCGCAGCTCTTCCCAATAGGATTCCCGGAGACGAACAATATCTCCACCAAGCTATTGAAGTCTGGACTTGGTTTAGGGCCAGTGGGATGTTCAACGGTGAAAATCTTATCAACGATGGACTTAACTCTAACTGCCAAAATAACAACGGGTTTACTTGGTCTTACAACCAAGGTGTCATTCTTGGTGGGCTTCTTGAGCTTTGGAAGGCAACTGACGATTTAAATTACATTAGAGAAGCCAGGGCAATTGCAGATGCAGTTATAAGAAGCAGTGTACTGAATCCTAATGGAATTCTCTATGATGCTGGGTTAGTAAAATATAAACTTACAATCCGATTGTTATAATTTGTATTTTCTAAAATAATGCCATTATGAAATGCAGTGTAGATGTATTTCCCAAAATGTTTTCTGATTTTAGATGTGAAAATGGAGGTGGGGATTGTGGGGGTGACGGTCCATCATTTAAAGGAGCCTTTGTAAGAAATCTAGGAGAGCTTGATAGACATTTGGAAGGCAGACCCTACAAGAGTTGGCTTATTGCACAAACGGATTCTCTGTATCTACGTAATCGCAATAGCCTTGATCAATTTGGAGTGCATTGGGAAGGGCCTTTCGATAAGGCAGACGCAGCCAGACAGCACAGTGCTCTTGAAGCATTTACAGCAGCTTATTAATGTCACAAAGAAACGTATTTGCTAACTAATTGTACATATTATGTAGCACTGATGCTCTAATATCAAAATTTAAATAAATATTTTTCACGAAAACTCTTTTTTTGATTTTAAACATAATTTACATACACAGTCGAATTAAATGCTTACGACTACAACTAGCATTTACCTATTTATGAAGATATATTTAGGAACATGAGCAGGGCTAACAATGCTGCTTGAGAAATTGAGACGTAAAGTGTTGATTTTGGATTATTGTTATACTGTACATGGATATTTTTCTGTAGTTCTTTTTTCTATATGAAAGACAATTAGTAAATACATATAGCTATGTTCGCATTACTGTATTAATATATTTACTATTTATTTGTCAGTTTATTTCCAGGCTTCTTTAATATACATGGACACAATTTTAATATAGGTAATGTCTGCCCCACTTTGCCCGATTTATTGTTAATCTTTACCTACGTTCTACCTTCATTCGTCCTTTAGTAGATATTTTCCAAGAAATTGATGTGGTACTTAAGAGTACGTAAGTCTTACTTTGGCTACCATTTGGTACATACCTTTTGTATGGGATTGTATGATTGTACGACTAAGCTGCTTAGCTTAAAACAACCCTTTGCTCGAAAGAGTTAAGCTGTTGATGC
>JAQFYC010002167.1:0-27695 GCA_034694165.1 Tomocerus mixtus
GGGATGGTCCCGGGCAGGTCCTGCCTGCCTGCCCGGGACCTAGGGTCCCGCGGTCCCGAAGAAATCGCATGCGCGCTGTACAATATATTATATTGCTATTGGGGGTTTGCATTCTGATACCACTTTTAAGATATATATTTCACTACTTAAGTTTTCCATTTTAGTGTCACTTAGTTAGCGGGGAATTGTATTTTAGAAAAGAAAGGAGTCACAATGTACTGCACTATAAAAATGCAGTGCAGCACAAGACATCATTTGATATACCAATAGAGGTGGAACCTATTTGATATAACGCTATTGATTAATATTAGATCAATAATTATATTCGTGACTTATCTGTACCTACTTGCACGTGAGGACGTTAAACAATTTCTTTGTTGTCATTATTTGGACTTAAGGTGAAGTCTGTCCGGATTTCTCTGTAATTATCAGATTATCGCAACAACGATGTCATATCTATGACATTTTCCCTGTCCAATGTTTCCTGTAGCTCTAATTAGGCGAAATACGAAACTACAAATGTTACATTGTAATAAATTCCATGTCTCGATATAATTTTATATCCAATTCCTAAGTGACATGCTTGGATACTAGTAAAACGTAAATTAATAAAATAAACTTGCAATAAAAATGTTTTTTGAATTAAAACAGAAGTAATTCGTTATTACTGGATTTTTTACATTGTTTGTAATGCACAGTATAATTATACTATGTAAGTGGTAGAGAAAGTAGAGAACTAACAAGAAAAATTGACTTTCTAGAACCCACCACTTTAATACGACGTAACAATAAGGTCCTTGTGCCTCACAAATAGTATTGAACTTTCTTGTATTTTGATCGTTTTGCTCATTTTTCACATATTTGTTAAGTCATTTTTGTCCTGTACATATATAGAGCAATTGGTATAAAAGTAGTATTTTTGTCGATATAATTGGCAAAGAATTTGACGACTGTTTGGGAAGCAAAGTGTAAAATAGTGTAATTTTTATGAATGCGAGTTATGTAGTACCTATGCTCTTAGTCACTTACCGTTAGTAGTTCAGCCCAAGAGCCCCATAATAGCATAATGTATATAAACAAACGTTAACTGTAAATGTAATAATATTACCTAGCTCCTAAATGTGGAAAAGCCTATATAAAGTAACCGTAAAGTATTTACTGTGTCCTATATTAACCTCTGGATGTATATTTGCACTGTAACTTTGACCTTCTCTTCTAAATAACTGAAATAATAGAAAATAACGACGCAAGTTAACGGTGTATAGGATTTGATCCTTGGAAAATAACATAAGTCCCTATTATTGCTATTGCTATGCTGCCCAGAAGAATTCTGATAGGAAATTAAAGCTATCGTGTCGAATGGTGATAGGGATATTTTATTGTGAATGCCAATTCTGCCTAGTGTAGAGTGTAGAGTGCATTGAGAATTGAGAGTGAGAAGGAAGGGAACGAGTAATGGAGAAATAAAGTTATGGAAATGATTGTGAAGCTTCACTATTAGAAGACTTACCCGGGCAGCATGGTGCTTAATACTATGTACACAATTCACGAATGGATTTTCTCATCTGTTCCTACACTACACGTTCCCGTACTTTACTTAGGTACTTACTTAGCTACACAGACATTTATACTATACGGCACAGCAGGAGGATTTAGCTGGTTTGAGCTGCAAACACAAACTTATAATATTATACACAAAGCTAGTACCTACCTATAGATTACAGTTTACAGAGCAGCTGTACGATATATTGATATTGATACACAATATCCATGAGATACTTGCAATTCTGATATAAATTATACTTTCACTAGTAGTTTAGACACGTAAAAGTAATACGTTTCGAAATAAGGAATGCACAACTTTTAAAAGCCAAACTTGGGTCCGGCAAAAGGCGATTTAATATTTATCTAAAAGTATATCTCCAACTGTGCATTGCAATTCAATGCACCAAACACTCCTAATAGAGTTACATATTTTATATTGCAATCATATCAGGATGTCTAGTACTATCTGTATTATTATTAGTGTGTTGTATTGTATTGTATCGTCTCATATAATATGTATGGGAATATGAATAGTATTATTTTATATTTGGCTTTATATTTTGCGGATGAAAATTCATGTTAAGATAGATATGAGCACACTACAGAAGAGAGAAGTGCTGTATAAACATTTGGATGTAAGAATTAACTTATCCCTTGCAAACATTCACGTCCGTTGCGATGTGTATGCCAGTATACCAGGATCAAAACAAGTCTTGTGCACTTGATGTTTTCCTATTTATGTATTGGATTGGCTAAGGCTACATGTTTACGTAGATGGGAGATTCCACTATGGTAAACTTGTGTAATATGGATGAACCACTATATATATTATAATGTTTTATATATATTGAAAGGAAATTGTAATATACTAGAGCGGGTTAGCCTGTTATGGGTGAGTGATGTGATGTGATGTGTCCGTAGTTTGTATTTCTATGTTTGTGTACTGTAGTTGTCTATTCAGTGCACAGAGAACATATTATCAATATCTCTCACTCGTGTGTCAGATCAGTCGGCAAACAAGATACGTTTAGCGTTTGCAGAGAAAGAGAGAGAAAGTAGCAGGAGGGAAAGTATAACATAACCAAACCAAGTGAGCCAGAACCAGCAGATACGGTGCAGGTAAGTATGTAAGTAAGTCAGTATAAATAGTTAGGTTAGCTAGGTAGGTGTATAAAGTAGGTACACAAATATTTCTCACAAGAACATATGTCGACAATTGCCCTGCTGTTTTTCAGGTTCTGCTTCTGGTTCTAGTACAGATAGAGAACTGAACATCCTCTTTCCTCTGTAGCAGTCACAATCCAGCTCCAAGTGAAACACATGTAGAATAAATAGATTTAGACAGAGAAGAGCATTAGACAGATTCCGACAAAACTTAAAACTGAAATGAGCCGGGCAGAGGCCTGGCCTGGCCTGGCCTGGAGAAAATAGAACAAATAGAGAAATTCTCGTTATTTAACTCAAGTGGACTGACTGAAGTGAACTAAAATGAAATGAGTTGATGTGACACGAAGGGATGTGACGTGACGTTGACGTTATATGTGATCTGATCTTATCTGATCCGAGCAACTAAATACAAGGAGCACTAACACATTCCTATTTATTATTATTGTAGTCGGAAATACTTACGAAATACTTTATGTTGAACCACAATAGACAGCGAGAGAGAGACAAAAGTTCCTTAGGCAGGCAGTTAATTCACAAACACAAATCAAAGTCACAAAAATTAATGAGATTTATAAATCGGTGCTTGGTTTAAAGATAAAAGTCTCTCGGAAAATAGTAAAATGGTAAATATAAGTAGTAATCAGATGCAGTTTAAATTGGTATTGGAGTGAGTGAAGTGAAAGTCAGTTCACTTGACTGTGTGAGTGGAGTGGACGATGCGATGCATGGAGGAAGGGAATTTTGCTGTTAATGCCACAGTAAAATATGTAGGATAATAAAAATGTAGCTTATGGAGGAAGTATAGATAGTAGAGAGTAAGTTGAAGACGGCGCACGTGATGCTAAGCCAGAAGTGCAATAGAATACAATGAACAGAATAGTCTTGTCAACTTTCCTGACTTACTTTTCTCGATCACTCCGTACGTATCCTAGATTCTAGCGAGCAGAGAGAAAGCACACACAGTAGTGCAAGTGTAGTATGTATCTCCACATAGTAGTCTGGTGACTGCTGACTACATTTTAGACGCCTAGTCTCTACTAGGAAGTACCTACCTACAGTATAATACTTATCTAGTATCTGCACACAGAACTCTTCTGTGCTGAGCCTGAGCCTGTGCCTGTGTACTATGTACAATTCTTATGTATGTATATACAGTAATGCACCCGGTTATGTTCCTAGTATTGTCTACATATATAATGCATAGCTTCTGAGTAGGTCTATTCTGACTGAAGTGAGCCGACCGAACTAAAGATAAAACTGAACGGACTACCTACTGCACACTAGAACTTAGAACTACAATCTAGAGCCTACGAATACGATAGGAGAAAGTGAGGCTACTATCTAAACACTAAACCAGATGCATATATTTATCGAACTCTAATGTATGTATATAGGTACTGGTATATTTTATATAAGTAAATGCAGTTCTAGTAGTATATAATGTTCCTACATACTACACACTTCTATTTGTATATACAAGTCCTACATACATATATACATATGTTATTATATGCACTTACTGCATACTAGCATACTTACCCGGATATCAGTATGTCATAGTCTCCTATTGTATGACTGGAGCCGATATATACATATTATTATAGGATGAGAAGATATTATGTAACTTAAGTCGTGCTATTGGATGTTAGTCTGTAAAAGTGGTGTAGTAGTGTTGGGCACTTAGGAAGGAAAGGAGACGACTTAGTTTCTCTGTGACTTCCCTTCCCTTGGTTTGCCTTGCTTTTGCCTTTGCCTTTGCTTTTGCCTTGGCTGGATTGGATTGGATTGGATATCTTATTCAATGTTGGCTGTGTCATATTATGCTATGCTCCGTTCTGTTCTGCTATGCCATTGCCAAGTGAAGGCATGCCATGCCATAGCTATGTGGTTATTTATAATATGGAACAGACAGTAACAGAACAGACAGAATTCTCGAAAGCAGAGAAAGTACCTAACGTATCGTAACCCAACGTAACGTAGCGTTAGATACTTTCTTTGCTTAGTTCGCCCTTTCAATGTTATTTCTAGTGTCCTGTCCTATCCCTATCTCCTAGTATTCTATATAATAATATAATAATATATTATCTCGCTATGTACATAAGTATATGTACATAAGTATGTGAACTGAGTGATATGATATGATAGTAGGTAAGCAGTAGGCACACATATCTGTACTAGTACTAGCACTAGTGAACTAAAGGAGTAAGTAAAGTACAGTAAAGTAAGTAAGTAGGTATTTGGAGCCAAAGGATAGAAAAGGAAGTAAGAGGAGTGAGCCAAAGGAAACCAAACGAAGCCAGAAACTCTTACATCACAGTACAGTCACAGTGTTATTCAGATTACTGGAAGCTGTAACTGGAAGGAAGGAAGAAGAGTATGTACATATGTACATAAGTATGTAGTGTAAGAGCTGGCTGGCACTACTGGAGTTATCTGTTCTACTAAGTCTTAGTTTACTCTAGCCTTGCTCTTGCTCTTGCTTACTGGCACTGGGATGTAGATGTAGAATGTTGAATATAGAATGTAGAATGTAGAGGAGTAAAAGTAAAAGTAAAGTGAGTGAGGAGAATTATCGAGACTGCAATGCAACCTGATTGTGAGTTGTGATGTGATGTGAGATACTTATGGAGTAGAGTTGAGTTCAGTATGTAACGAAGCTTTAGTTCAGCTTTAGCTTTAGCTACTGCTTTCCTTACTTTTAGTTCTACTTTCCCTGTCCTTCCTAGTCTACTGGTGTAAACTGTATAAAAGTAAGAGTTTGTGGAAGTGGAAGTGGAGGAAGAAGGTAACACTAAACCTTTGTGGCTTCGTTTGGCCTGACTTGACTGGCATGTGAAAAAGTGGGAGCTTGAACTACGACTGTTATGTTGCGAGCGCGAGAGTCGTCACAAGTACAAATGATAGTGAAGAAATACATGCCGTGTTTGTCATCTATGTATCTTAAGTATTAAACTAGACGAGCTCCCTCCTCTATTTACCTACTGTGTGTTATTATGTTGCGTTGTAGTTTGTACTGTGCTCTATATCTACTATCTACAGACGGAACAGAATGTTCTAATGTAATGTTATGTAGTACATAATACATAATACTAATGTAGGCGTATATGTATATATGTGTGAGGTGAGTGACTAGTGTCTATCTGTCTATGTATCTCTATGTAGTATAAAGTACAAGTACTATAAAGTTATGTGTGGTGTGTGTAACTAGTTCTTTTATACTTACTTTTTACTAGCTGGTACTAATAGTTAGAATTTTACTTTTACTTATGTACGTTTGCTAGGTCTATGTCCTCTTTGCCTCAGTTCTGGTAACTTGACTTAGTTCAGCTTGGACTTGGATTCTAACTGTGACCGAAGAGACTACGAGCCAGAGGTTTTTGTTGCTTGCTGTACTTACATAACGTTAGCAAATCAATGTTAGTATCTAACGTAACGCAACACAAGTAACATAAATAAATACATACGACGCAATATATGTTTTATGTGTTCATATATCTATATGTAGGGAAACATGGTTTGTTTGTATGTTATCTTTATATGGACTACTCAAGTGGTAAGTAGCTAGGTAACGTAAGTATATGCCCAAGTTGTTTTTCACTCTGTTCTATTAGTTTCTGATATAATAGTAAATGCGATACAATACATTGAACATGATACAAATAACAGACTGAGACTGAGCTCAGATATGTTTGTATGTACAAATAGTGTTGATATGTGCATTGCAATAAGTTTCTAATAGTATTTACTACATATATACTTTACAAATGCAAACAGAGTGAAACTGCATAGTGCTTTGTGGGAAATACTGTACTTTCTCCGTTTTATTGTATATATGTACTTATAATATAGCTAGCACCTATACAAATGTAGAGACAGAGTAAGGAAAGGAATGATATACAATAGAATACTATAGGAAACCAAGGCAAAGAATCAAACCAGACATAACAAGACAAGAGAGAACAGGAAAAGCAAGTCAAGTCAAGTCAGGTAAATGTAAACTACTATTACGTACTAGAGTGAGACTATATACTACATAACATACACACCAAAAACAAACCACGTAAAATAAAACTAGCTAAACTAAACCAACTGACTTTCCTTCCTTTTCCTGGTTTGGTTTGGTAGCTGGAGTGGAGAAGTATTTACTTCTCTTACTTGCAAAACTACTTACATATGAGAGAGTGAGTTGAGATAAGTTGAGTGAGTGATACAGTGATACATACTCAACTCCACTCGAGAATAGATCAATCAATACATTAAAATCGACAGTAACAGTATCCAAGCACTGAACTACATTTACAGTTCAATTCAACATTCAATTCAATATATAAATAAGAAGTAATCACTTTAGCGGCGCCTTGGCTTGGCTTTCCAAACTTGCCAACCAAAGAAACCCAACTAAATCAGGAACACTAAAATACAATGAAAACTTAGATTTGCTATTTGCTTGTCTCTATTATTAAGGTAAATAGGAACAGGGTGGAAATATGTATAGCTATTTCTCAACAGTAGGTATGACTAACGATAGCAAAGTTTCGGAGAAAGCAGTTACAGTTATTATGACGTGTGAAATTGCGTCGGTATTATTGTTATGTAGCAATCTAATGCAATGCAATGTTGACCTAGGTAGGCATATGTATGGCTATGTGTATAGTTTGTTGAAATTAAGTTAACACACTTTCTCTAACTGGAGGCAAAGTGAGTTTGTTTTTAGGTATATATGGTTGTACTTTGTAGAGGTATAGTAGAATTGAGTTAGCTAAAAGGAGGTCTCCAATGTAATAGAGATATAGTAGCACAACGTAAATAATGTTAGTCAAATAACAACTTAGTTAGTTGTATATGGCCACTAGCAAGCTATTTTATGTCCTGTGGTACTTTAGTTTCTGTGTGATGTATTAAAGTTGAGACGGCGAGGATCTCGACTCGAGAAATAAGTATAACACAAACTCTGAGTCTGACTTTGGCTTTGCTTGCTGCTGGTTTTGTTGGTTGGTAGTTGGTATGGTATGGTATGTATGCTGCAGTGTGAATGTGATGTGATGAGGGAGCTAAATCTGTGTTTCCTTGCTATGGCTTGGTCGACTGGAACTGAAGTTGGCTACTGCTACTGTCAACTCTGCCGTTGAAAGGATCCTGAAGGGAAAAGAGAGAAGATGAGAGGAAGAAAGGAGGGAGAAAGAGGGAAAGAAACATAAGTTGTTACATATTGCTTAACAAGAGCTACTCCTCGTAGACCGTCACAAATGATGGTGATGATGGTTTCTACACGATATTATGCTGTATGATGATGATTACGTGAACTGTGTGAACATGCTTGACAGTATGTTATGCTATAACTATGGCTATACCTAAATACATAAGCTAAAGTTAGTAAAACTAGGTCCAAGAATTCTTACTTATGTTTATAGTTGTAGTCAGTATGTAGGAAATACAGTAGTAGGATGTAGTGTAATAATAAGTGTAGTCCAAGTCCAGTGGAGAAAAGTTCCAGAATAGCAGTGAATGTTTCTATGTCTGTAGAATGTATGTACTATGTATGTAGGAGGAAGACGAGGAATAAAAGAGATACTTTGAGGAATTCCCTAGTTAGAAATCCTCATTCGCTGCTCTGCCTTCACTTTTCACAACAAATTATTCTGAATACTTTTATAAATGCCTTTCAAGAGTATTTACTACTAAGCACTGTGTACAGTAGTACATTTCTGCCACTGAATGAGCATCCATTAAATTACTCTCTCACACACAAGAGAGAGAAGAGAATGCTCTTTGCCATCTAATCTAGGAGTGAGTGAGACTGAAGTGTAGTTGAAGTCTGGTGGCTAAATAGCCTTCCCTTGTACACTACTACTGTGTAATATGAACTAAACTAGACTGGAGATAGAGAACAGCTTTCTCCTTAGTATTACTAACTAACTAAGGAATAATATGTATATGCAAATTGTAGAGAACCGAAGAACTGAACACTACTGCAATAATATTCCTTGCAAAATGCAAACCCAATCCAAGCCTAGTTTAGTTTAGTTTACCATTCCTTCCCTTTTGTCTAGACTCTACTGTAGACTTACTACTTTCACTTCTTCTTACATGTATTCGGTATTCGTCTGTGTAAATACAGCAAAGCAACCCTATAGAAATGCAGCAGAATAGAAAAGAGACGAATGAGTGAGTAGTTTCTCTTCAATGCTTGCCATCCCAAGTCAAGCAAACAAAACCAAGCCAGTTGCTCTGCTTTTTTCTTTAATGCCTATTATATTTACATATATCCGCTTCCCTTAGATATTCGGCAAATAGATGAGTAATAGAAAACAAAACTAAAGAATGATCGAATAGTAGGAAACGTGGTTACTGCCATGCTTTGCTTTCGTTTGGTTACTCGCAAGAATGACTTTTACACGGAAAAATATGTCTATGTCTATTTATCCATCTATGTAATTCTATGCGAGTACACGACTTCTACTAAAACTGTCTTCAAATTTCAATGTGACTTTCCACAAGCCAAACCAACCCAAGTATCCCTTTTCCTCCTTGTTGTTGGGTTCTATAGGATAGACATAGGTACTTTATATGAAACATTCCAAGTCTTGGCAGTGTTAGGTTTGAAGATGAGTCATATTTATGGTATATGAATAAATACAAATAGTATGGTACTAGGTTACTAGGAGGAGAACAGATAAATATAGGAGAAAACATTATACTCCTACAAAGAAGGGAAGGAAAGCAAAATGCGATGCTATGCTATGCATTCCGTATATTATTTGTATATACATTACCTAGATATATTATTAGTATACATACTATATAATATGAATTAAGCTCATATAGGAACCAAGTATTATATCTGTACATGTATATATACGTAACAAAAGAGCATCTTGTAATGTGCTGTGCTGTATGTTTAAAATTATGTAGAAAGAAAGCCCAGATCTGAGTTTGCTCATTCTTCACAGTCTCATCTCAAAAGTGCACTTTGCTGCTCGGATGTAGTGCTAACAAGATTTGATCTTCCGAGTATAGAATGTAAGTAAGGATGTAAACTGGTAGCTAGTAGAAAATTTTCCTAGGTACTTATACAGGGTAATTAATTGCTCCAAAATGGCTAGCTACCTAAAACCAATCTTGCTATCGATTAATATCGGCTTTATGACCTACTAAAACACTTTTAAAATTTAATGATAATGTTTTCACCCTTTTAAGCCCTCATATACCTGCCGTCTTGTAAGAGTAATTTTGTAAAATTCAGGAATTAATATTTTCTCTAATATTCACTACTTTTATATTTTTGGTATCAATATCATACTATACCTAACCTAGGCGGTATTAGTATAGTACACATAACATCTACGTCCAAGTAAATGTCTTATTTGAGGTTTTTGATTTCAAATAATCATTGAAATGAATCTGATACTATAGAAATAAAAGTGTACTAGTATAGGCTCCTGAAACCAAATCGAGTTTGTCTGAAAGTATATCAAATACAAATTTTATCATTGCTCAAAAAACAATAAACCTGCTATTTTGTCTTTATTTTTTGATGTCAATAACGATATTGCTATTGTTAAGTATTGCAACGAAAAGATAAGAGTTAAAAAATAAGGATATTAAATTCGCGTTGAACATTGTTGGCCCTGTATAATTCAGTGCATGGGGAAGATGTAGGTATCTGTCATGCCATTATGCATTAGGTTGTCTTACAGGTCACACCATACCCATAGCATTCACCGAGAGCATTATGGCATGGTGCACTGCATTTCACTAGCTTGGCCTGGCCATGATTTTCACTCTGGCTTTGGCTTGGCTCTGTCTGGTGTATGTAATATCATCGCTATCGCTATATTGCAATATAACCTTTCTTTTAGCGATGCATTATAAAAACATATAGAAATCTTTATAAAATCTGTTTAAGTGCTCCATCAAGTCACAGTAACACATATACCTAAATGGTCTATGGTCTACCAAAGAGAATGTACTTCCTAATGCATAGAATATAATATGTGCTATTATGTATGTACATAGTAACTTAATGCATGCAACCAAGACGCTATATTGTACCTATCATTAAGTATAAACGTCTATTTTGGTGTTATTTGAAACTTGTAAAGCACGTATTAGTGGCCATTTGGGTGTGCGTTTAACAGCTTTCTTGCTTTTTGGTGTGAATAAAGATTTTTATAATAGCACCGCAAAAGAGCACTAGCACTCCTTTCTGCTAATCCATCCAGGATGTGTACCTAATAATATATATCAGCAGATTAGACATTCTCTCTCACATGAGTGCTTATCATTAGAGCCTGTGTAATGTGTAATGTGCTGGGCGGTCATGTTGTGTGATACATATTTTGATGCACCCACCCAAATGGCTTGGTTTAGCCGTTTAGCCTGCCTTGCCTAATGATATGATAATGATTTACATAAGGTAAGTAAATGTTTGTGGTACGGTATGGTGTGCACAGCATTCATACTGGGAATTCTGGTCTGGCCTGGATTATCATACTGCTGGGTACATAATAACTATAACATAAACTTTACCATACTACAGTATTAGTTTATAAAACCTCACACAGAACTAACTCACTTATTATGATGTGATGTGATGGCTTCCTTTCCCCTGCCCATGCCCTGCTGCTCTGGTTATTCATTATAATCTAAAACTTGCTGGGCTATTGAGTTGAGTTCCCATGCGTTGCGTTGCATTGGCTTCCTTTACAATGTTAGTAATCTATGTCTTTGGCAGAAAAACGCCGATTCGCAAATAACATTATTCTGCTTTACTGATCCTATTATCTATCAAAAGATAAATCTCTGACAAATAGTTTAAGAGCACTTTGTACCTAGATTGAGGAAAATAATTTAAACTGGTTTCAATGCACTGCTCCCAAATATGCTTGAAATATTTTACAGCTTTTGAATAACATCAATAAATGACGTAGTCTATAAAATAAGTTTTTGAGTAACTTATTTGCTTAGGTATGTACAGAAAAATAACAGGGAAATAATACAATGGCAAGGCAAATGTGTCCCAAAGTTATTTATATAAACAGGTATAAAAAATTTGTTTTATAGTAACGTCTTATTCTCTAGCTTTCTTGACAATAATGTGCAAAATGTGCATTGCGCCACATTGTCCCTTTGCCAAAATACAATCGATGGTTTAGGAATCACTCTACTTCGCCTCCTGCTACGTTATACGTTTGTGAATGAATGGATTAAAGGCGATATTTTAGCATCACGTTTGTTTTGCTTGTGTTATCCATTCTTTCGGGTTATTTGTAACAGTGTTATTAAATCACAGCCAGCAGAACATATTGTTTGCCACTAAAATTAAGGAAAATTATAATTACGTATTAAATTGGGATTATAGGAAAGATATAAATCAAATACGGATACAGCGGGACGAAAATATTTCAGTACAGCACAATACTATAAAATATTTGCCATTCCATGTGACATGGTTCTTATTCTATGTATACTACAATATACAGATTTATTGCTTTGTTATTTTAGTTAGGAGTCCCATTCTGCATTATTCTTGTATTCTATCCATGCCATATTTATACAATAATGCCCTTCGGGAAAGAGAATTCAGCAAATCGGTATGCGGAAAGCGGAACATATGCAGAACTTTACCATATTGTATTACGATTTGACTAACTTTGTGCACTGCATGCATGCCTTGGCCTTGTCTCTGCTTCTACTGTCCTTCTGCAACAAAAGACAAGCTGGAGCTAAGGTGCACTCAATTTAGAGATATGCATGGGACTACCGACAAGTTTACTGCCCGCAGTTTGTAACAAACTATGTAGTAAGTTACAACAGTTATGCTTTCTTCGTTTAAATAAACTAGCAGTAAATAGATTCTCTGGGGTCTGGGAGTAATTCAGAAGGACTACTATTAAAGAATGGAGAGACCAATTTTTTTAGAACCTGGATTCATTTTTGTTACATTTAAAGATTTTTATTTAGTTCAACATATATATATTGTTACGTATTTGCTATTTCACTATTTCACTTTATATTGGAATTATCTAATAAAAGCACCTTCAGAACATGAAGAAATGGGCTTAGAAATAGTGCCCATACAACTCTCCATTGTCTAACAGGGCTTTTATTAAAGTTTGCGTTGCAATGTGTTCCGTTTCATAGCTCTTTTTAGCTTGGGCAGACTCTACTTGGCCGGATAATACTACGCACGTTTTCCTATCCTATTCTATTAGAATTAGCTTGGCTTTTTCTATTGAAGCGGAGGAGTAACTTCAGAAAAGTTGGAATTGTAATCCGGAGACGCAAACATGATGTTGAATAATCTTGCTATATATCGCCTCAAGTAGTCTTGATGATACTCTTTTTGTAACCATATACGTAACACTGTCTTTTATTTAGACTGGCTATTTGTACTATCATCTGTATATGCATTATGAGAAACATAAAACTAAGAGTAGATATCATTTTCAAAGTCAAATGGCCAAATCCAAGCCACCTACCTATCGCTATCTCTACCCCTATCTCTGTCAATTTGACTTCCACAAATTTATTCCAACACAAACACAGCTATCGAAATTTCCTTAAGCATATACTAGATACTAGATACACAAACACGTATTACTATGCAAGTAGAATGATATATGGCAACGGCAACTTACCGGTGATTCCCATTCCCATGTCAGGTTATTTCGGCGTGTTGTGTAATATGTCGACACTTATCTCAACTTCGATGTAGTTGTTATCTCAATTCTCTATGTAATCTAATACTTATTTATGTGCTTGAAAAAGAAGCCTATATTCCAGTAGGAATCTAGGTAGCTTTGTACAACAGAGTACAATACACGATGGGTAATGTCCTGATTGTCTGAGGAATGTGTGTATATACAAATAAAGTCGTGAGACTTAATCTGCTCACTAAAAATAAATTAACTTCGCAACTAATCTATTTAAGGTTGCTAATGATTTATAACTGGTAAATTAATATTGCCGATCTAGGTCTCGTCTCGACTCTCGACTAGGAAATTGACGGATGAGAAAGATAGTTTTCTTTGGCTCACGTCAGTTAAATAAATGGGAGTTTATTGGTTGACGTTGAGGAAGAATAAAATTTTTAGTGAGCCATAAACTGGTATGGGTTAGAAGAAGAGCTAGCTAGTATTTCTTCAAGCTGGACTAGTTTCAGTGTTCCGTGCCGAGGCGGGCAGGCGCTGACAATGAGCGAGTGAATAGTTTTGTTGTTAGAAATGGAAAGTTTCGATGCAGTCGATTAGATGGAAGTCAAGAAGAGGAGGAAAGGAAGGCGAAGTCATGCAATACAATAATGTTTTGGATCGGAGAGAGAGTGAAATGAAATGAGATGCAGTAAAGAAGGCAGAGGAATGAATTCCTTGGAAAAGTAGTGAGAAAGAACATCAACCAGTGATGATAATCGATGTTGTAACTTTAGCCGAAGACGCAAAACATAACACGGCTAGGCCAAGCCAAGCCAGGCCACACAACATTCAAGTTGAACTCACTGAACTGAGGCAGCTTCAACCTAATGCCAAAGAGAAAGAAAGAGTCAGCCAAACCAGGCCAGGAACTAATGCTTACTTATACTTACGATCACTATTACTATTACTACATAACATACATTCACTATCACTATCACTACTACAGATTCATTCACATACTGCACAGACAGTTCACTTCACTTCTTCACTCACTAACTACAAACTACAGATACATGCATTCTAACTTAACTTAGCTTAACTTAGTACCAAGTTACAAACCAGGCATCAGTTAACTTAACTTAAAGTTAAGTTTCAACTTATTTTTTACAACGCCTATCCATAGCTATGCTAAACCTAAATACATGGAACATCCATCTACCTAACTATCCATCTTTCTAACATGGAACTTTAACAGTATACTATTGTTCTATACTAAAATAACTATTTAGTATAATACTTAGTAGGAATCTTCATCCCAATACATATTATATAAAAAAATAGTGTGAAGGATTCGGATATTTTGATATTTTGATACTTTGCTATACTGTAAATGTCCTAGAGTAAAAATTATCGTGTACATGTGGTATGGACTTGTAGAGTTGGAGTATAAATACTCTGGGGCAAAATTAAAAAATTAGGTTAAAAATTCTACAACATGAAAAATAAAATAATAAAATCAACTAAATTGAAGTGAATACACAGAACAACAATTATTTCATTATTGAGAGTCTTTATCTGTAATATTTTTATCCGTACCACATAAATAGGAACACATTTTTCAATCAGCATCATTTAAGGACTACCACTATTATGTAATGTATACATAATTTTCGTATTTTAAGCCAAAAGTTTGTATAGTGGTAGTGGGGAGCAAAATAGTAGGGAACAAAAGAGGTGAGAGCATAAGATGCTGAATTATGTGGAGAAAAATATATGGGAAACCGTCGTAAATACCTAAAAAGTAGCCTTCTATTTAGTACCCTTTAGAAATTAAAATATAATCAAAAGTAACAAATAGATCGATTATAATATAATATAGTGTACAATTTAACTCGCTAGCATCTTCTCTTTGTAAATAAATACCATCCATCAAGAAGGGGCAACCAACATTTTCAATCAATTACTTCGATCTCACAAATTGGTAGTGTGAGCTATATAATTATAGAAATATTTGGGAATTGTTTGTAGGATTTTGGATTCTAAGGTCCATGATGTGAATTGAAATTGGTGAAAATGTATGTTCATTTTAGACAATTATATTAGTAATTGCAACCGATGTAAATGGAAATTAAGTATATTAAATGTACTGTCTGTGCCTATAATATATTTTGTAAAACGTTGAAACTTTGCTCTATTGAAGTGAAGTATCTAGTGCACATGCAAACCAACCAGTCGAGTTATATTACTTACCTATATGGTAGATACTACTACATAATGAATGCACCGTACATAGTTAAATACATCCAGCAACTAAAAGTGCTTTGGAGGAAGGCTAACTCACTTAATGTTACTTATTTGAAGAGTCTCGGTGTATTATACATAAGTATTATAAGAAAGGTATTAGATGTAGTTTGGAGTTTAAGTGTGGTGTAGTATGATGTAGTATGTAATGTAAGTAGAGTAGAGAAGCCAAAGCCAAGCTAACTCTTCTGGTTTAGTTAAAGCTCACTTCTCTAGGACTTATTACTGTATTATTCAGTCAACACTCATGAAAATGCAGTATGCTAATTCACTCCTACTTTGAATAAAAAGAGAGACAATGGGCACATTCGCGCATAGTAAGAACGAAGGGAACATAAAGAATTCCTCACACGGCTACAACGATAAAACTCTAACCACTTACACCATAACCTTATTAGTTATTGCTATACCAATAGTTCTTCTGCTCTACTACATAATATAATAAATACTAATACATTCCGCTCCTCTGACAGTAAGCTTAGTTGGATGTAAAAGGATCATTATAAATCATCCAATTCAGTGCATGTGATGTGATGTACTGACAGTGAGTGTAAAATTCTTATTGCGCCACTTTCCTCACTTCTTCCTTATGGTAGCTATTTAAGATTATAATAGGGAACTAGCACAAGCACACACTCCCAAGTGGAATTCTCCCTGTGATGTTAATTAGATCCCCAGGCCGTATTCTCAATAAAATTGCCAGGGACCAGTCTGCTATTTACGTCCACTTCCACTTCATTCTACTGCATCTCGGTATTAGAATACAAATATAAGTAAAACCGAACAACTACAAACTACAACTAAAGTAATCTTCAAAATAATCGCTGTTACCAGAATATTATGTAATTTCTGTATTAAACTTGTGCAAGTAGATTTTTACAATATTTTAATCCAGCTATAAGAAGAGATGTCACTTAATTCTTATTTATGTTCAAAGTGAAGCTTAAATTTTCCGTTTATTTCTAGTCCCGAAATTAATTCAATTGCTTTTATTGTACTGAAACGAAATCAGGAAGAAAAATTCAATTTAAAACCAATCAAGGTCAGGAATAAATTAGAATACCTGTACAATATGGGTGCTGTGAAAAGCATTTGTTTAATAAATTCACTTGCGTAGTCCGTATGAATATATAATAGGATTATATTATTATTATTAGATAATGCTAAAATAGAGATTTAGTTATAGCTCCATTTTAATGCATGCCTAGAGCTTGATTTATTTAGCTTGACCTGGACGGCTGACTGTCTTATGATCTGATCTGACTAGTGATGAGGTGATAAGTATACATCTCATCTTCGTCATCCTCAGCTAGCTGAACCGTGCCAATATTATCTGATGAGATAAACTGAATGCGCATTCAGATCAAGTGGGCTTAAATATTAAACTTAACTCCTCAACTCAACCAATGCCAAAAGCCAATGTGTGTCATCATCTAGTGTTTACATCCATATGTAGGTACTCCGTTCAAATAATTTATTCAATTTCAAATTGATTTAACTTGGTTTTATTTGTATACTGTACATACTTGTCCTGTACCACTATGGTATAAGTACTTAATAGGATCTCACTAGTATGACGATACC
This sequence comes from Tomocerus mixtus, assembly GCA_034694165.1. Taxonomy (NCBI): domain Eukaryota; kingdom Metazoa; phylum Arthropoda; class Collembola; order Entomobryomorpha; family Tomoceridae; genus Tomocerus; species Tomocerus mixtus. The sequence continues at coordinate 17,232 of JAQFYC010002167.1, forward strand.
TAAAACAGGCCCAGTTATGAAGTTTCCATCATCATGTATGGCTATGTGACCCGTAATCCATACCTACACCCAAAGTAGGTTTTCCTAAATTAGTAAAGCCACTAATGGTGAAAAAATACGTGGTACTTGTATTATGTGGTGTACTATACATAGTACACCTAATTACCTGCCTAGAGGCAATACAAATCATATAAGTAACTGAATACATCACCAAATACAGAATATACGAGTTAATTAATGTATTAAGCAATACGCATGACCGACCAGATCAAAACAATACCTGCTCGCATAATAGAGATAACAGAGATGTAAAATAAATGTTCCTACTTTATATATTGCATGCATGCATCTAAATTCCAGTTATATTCTAGATTGACAACAAGGCTGTTTTATTTTACGTTAAGCATTCGATTGATACATCTTTTATATTATTTATATGAAATCGTTCTTATATTCTTACTCTTAGAAGAGACGACAGGAAAAATTATGTGATGACGGCGGTTGGAAACTGACTTATCCTGTTTCATTCATATTGACCGAGAATGAAATATGTGCTAGAAATATGTACAACACATACATATGCTTAAATCTAATTAGGTACTTTAATATTCAGTGTTGTTCTTATGAAATATTATTCATCTTATGTGGCTAACCGTAAATCCAAAATTGAATTTGGAATTAATTCAAGATTTAAAGAGAGAAAAGAATAAATATTTCGTTAAAATTAGTAGCTATGCTATGAAACAAGCACAAAATCAGATGCAACTGACTATTTTAACTAACTGCTAACTTCCTTAGATTTCATATCTAAACTATTGATACAGTTTGATATGTAAATGCTCTAGCTTTAATCACAATATTATAAATTGAATTATTGGGCAAATAGTGGGACAGTGACAACAGCCTTTTACGAATTAATCTGACAGACAATATGAACTACAACTACATCCCTGACGATGATAAAATAATTATGTGCAATTAATACACTAACAATGTAACGTTTTCCGATGGAGCTCGGAGAAATCGCATACATCATCTCCGACTAATTCGGGCATGCTGACTCCGAATTTGAAGTTAATTCACTGTCAAAATAATGAATTCTCCAGATATTATGCTAAAAGATTCTGAAAATAGAGTACTCGCTCGAATGAACATTTGCATAGTGAACGAAAGTTAATTACGTATGCAGTAAGCAAGGCAAGTAGGTGCCCCACACGTTCATTTTTATCAACGGTTTTTCAAAAGTGTGATTTCAAATTTCGAAAATAAAAACCCCTGATAAAAATATAAAAATGAACGTGTGAGATACCTGCATTGCCTACTGTCTACGTAATTTTTATTTTTCGTTCACTATGCATAATATGTTCATTCCAGCGAGTACTGTATTCTCCAGAAACTCTTAGCCTAATTGTAACATTGAAGACTGAAGACCTCAGATTTGGAATCAGCATGTCCGAATTAAATAGTCGGAAACGATATATGCGATTTCTGTCTCCGAACTCCATCGGAAAATGTTCCCTCGTAAGTAAAAAATCTCAGGTAGCATCAACCATAAAAGTAGTCACCAAATTTTTTAAATTAGCTACATAATCTTTTCATGTATTTGCATGAAGACTTTTGCATTTTGATTTCAATATCTTTGAATGAATGAGGAACATATTTTCCTGAGTTTTAGATCACGTTCATTTACGCTGTTCTAATTCTACATATTCTATATATATTATATTCTAGACGGTGATGTTGTGGAAAAGTTCCATAATGTAACAAACCTCATCCGTACTTGTCCTTGAGTCCATCCAACAATATATTTCACTTGTTATCCTTAGAAATGCTTAATACTTTTGCCTGTCGCTGAGATTTGAAAAGAACATATGGATTGGGCTTGGAACGGATGTCTTAATTGAGTTTTTTAAGGAATACTATTGGAGTAGATATTTTTGCACTAATATTTTACAGTAGAACTGAGCGCACTGTGGAACATAACGAAGATATTGATAATATATAGTCGGCTTGTACAGTATGTATGTAGTATACGAAATGCTACTCACTTTAGGTTATTAGTAATTTGAGGAGACGTGGTCACGATCTCTATTTCCCATTGTACTGGTTAAAAAACCTCCGGCTACAGTCAAGGTATCGAATGTATGCCGTTCCCTGTATCCTGTCTGGAGAAATATGTTTTGCACGACTTGTCTCACATCTCGACACTGTGTACGAAAGGTGACATCTCTGTTTTCCGTGTCACTGCTGGAACTTTGGGTTCAATAAAAAATTTCAGACACTCACATTCGGTGAGCATAACTGTCTGTTTCGTCATTCCAGCTTGGAAAAGAACTGAGAGGTGAATTTTGTCTACGTGGCAGAAAATGGGACACAAGAAAACCATGAAATATTGTTTTTGCAGATTTATTAGTTCTTATTGTACTTTGCGACTAGGGAAGAACAAAAAAGTTCTCATTTATTACTTACACGCTCACTGAAGTGAATGAGAAGCTTAGTTTTTCCATGACAATCCCTAGTACATTACTGTAGTGTAGAAAAGTGAGACGTAGAGTATTGTAGTAGAATAGGAGTAGATGAGGAGCCAGCGTGCATGCATATCTATCCGTAGTTTTTACTATTTCTATGCAGATGATGTAGTTTTACGTTTACGTAACTTATTACAAGGTGAGGTAGCGGAGAGCCTCTCTATCACTATTGTATTCCACCATACAAGAAGAAACATATAGGTATTACAAATATCTAACCTGTATCAAATTTTGGTTTATTCGACTTGTACCAAACTAATAGTAATATAATGGAGTTAGTTTTCTATTCCATGTATTGTTAACTACAATAATATGTAATGAAGCTTATCGTGCTGTGTAGCTATTATAGCCCTGCAACTTTGTAACATGTATAAGTACATATTACATAATAGTATACATAGTACTAAGGAAATACTAGCGTATCATATGCTTGGTAAATAAATTTAAGTAAGCGAAACTCTATTCCAGACTCACTTAAATGTATACCTATCTATTTAGTTGGAGCTGATTGTAATTTTAATTGTGTGAGTGCTATAGTAGTTAAATAGTTAGTAGCTAGGATGCATAATGCATGTTCTATGGCTATAAGGACGTAAAATGGATGATGAATGTGTGCAAGTATAAGTATAGTGTGTATAATATAGTAAGTAAAGATATCTTTACTTAATTGCAATAGCTAAACATTATGTATTCCTCAAAGTGACTAAGTAAATATACCTATGTACGTATGTGAGGGAACAAATAGTAACTAAATTTGTATAAATAATTCAGCTCTATATATATGCATACTAATATATATGCTTATACTATACTTAATTGATATTAGTGAGTCACAACGGTAATGTACACAATATTTATTATATCTACCTGTAGTAAATAATGTAGATGCAGTATAATCACATAATAGTATGCAATAATATCACTTGTGTGTTAAGGTAAAATTTTATATCTCTCTTGAAAGTCAAGCAAAAGCAAAGCAGCCAGACTTTTGGCTTGCTTTCGATTGGGATTGGGATGATGTGTTTATGTAATTTACTTTTGTAGAGACTTTTACTAGCGTTTATTTAGTTACCTACGTATTACGTAGCTTTAGAATTATATTTAACTTAAATACATGGGTAGTTGTAGTTGCAGTTGTAGTTGTAGTACTAGTTAATATTATATTGTGTGGTGTTTGCGTAAGTAAATGTGTAGAGTGTGTATATTGCATTGTGTACCTTACCTGCTAACTGCCTGATCATATTCGTCACTTCTATTGTATTCTATTGTAGTAGATTTGCTTATGACTACGAGTATGAGCCATAATTTTGTATGTAGCACTTGTGCACTTGTGTTATGTTAAGTTGTGATTAAAGCGACAAGAAGACTGAGCAAACACCTTCTTCCTTTACATGTCGTAGTGGTAGTGTGCTGTGTTATAATATACTTACAGATAGTGCTTAGTAGATTCCTCTACTCCAGATACATAGAAAAGTATAAATTTCTTTCTTGTACAGATACACATGCATACGTAACACAACATAACATAATGGATAGAACTAATGAGTACTGTCAAGGCCGTAACGTAAACCATTACAAATACGCTGTGAATTTCAAATATTAAATGAAAGCTCAGCCACAACGGAGCACAAATCTACATTCACACCTCTCCATCCAATAGCAATTTTACCTCGACGTCTCTACACACTAAAATATACACTATAGCTATCAACTATCATTTAAGAAGACTTTATGATGCTGTGCTGAAGCTATCTAAATGCTTATATAAGATTATATATGCAGATGGTATGGATATGGAGCGTTTGCTTAACTTACATCACAATTAAGTAGCTTTGCTTGTAACTATCTCATTGAGAACATACAATGCTCAATACAATACAATACACTACACAGATGAAACATTAAGATTTGCCAAGACGGGTCTCTTGTCTTTCCAATTCAAAACGGTTCCGATTTGGTAGCTTTTAATGTTACAAATTTCAAACCGGAGCAAATTAGAATGTGTGTTTCAATTGGATCCGCTGGTAGTTTAAGCTTTACGCTGCCTTAGCCAATTTTTTATGGGCGGAATAAATTCTACACCAGGAGATTTCATCTTCCATTTGTTTAGCCAGTATCAACATTTGAACATTATAATGAAAGGGATTTGTAAACTAAGTTAGTGTATCTATGAGGATGTTTCCGTTTACCGTTGACGTTGTTTTTAAGCAGACTTGACTTGAGTATTCTTGTAAAAAATACGTTTAAAGTTGGTGAAGGTTAGGTTTGATCTGCGAGTACATGCTGAAAGCTTTAAGAAGGATTTCTTATCTTTAATTCTATATTATATATTACATAAACATTAATTCACGTTACATCTGTAGTATATTGTAAATTAATTGAGGTAAAACAGTTTCCCAGTTTTTCTCTACTACAGCATAATATTAATATGTAATTAACCATAGGCCTAGTCAAGTTAATTCATAAGGAAAATAGTTTACTACGTACAATATTATTATCTAAAATCACTCTCACACCATACAACTATGAAGAGTGTTTTTCTTGCATTGTAATTTACAATTAGTAGTTATTTAGCATGTAAATGTACGTATGTATGTACATACTTGCTAATGCTAACGTATGAAAAGTGTATCTAGTGTTTATGCTAAATCTAATGTGTTTATAGGTAAATGTTTGCGTGTGTGTTTGCGTACCATACCACCTACCAGAGTAGTTTTGCTAAACTACTAGATTATTACCTACCTCTTTTCTGTTAGTAGTTAAGAGTTATTATTATTAAATATTCATTCTCATTCCTACTATACAAAACACTCAACATACTGCAATTTAGCTGCATTGTAGTGTATTGTATATATAAGTAACTAAGTAAGTACTATTTAGCATATTGGCTAACTAGACAAGTTGGACGTGTAAAAAGTATTGAGCATATGCTTTCAGTCTTTGAGTGAGAGAGTAATGTGTGTGTTCTGTTGTTTGCGATATGATGTGATGGGGTGATGAGATGTGTGAGCCTTCCTTCAGAATTGCTTCAGCAAGAAATAATCAAGTCAAGACAGTTAGTCGGAGTCAGGCCATAGTATGTCAGACCAGCCCAAGTCTAAATCTAACTGCTGGCTACATGCTACATACATACGAGTATAACCATAGTCATCGCATCACCATCAGCAAACCGCTCTTACTTAACCATTCCATTATTCCACATCTCATTTTCAATTCTTTATGTAGATGTGGTGTGCTATAGTGGTGTGGTGTGTACATACAAACTTACTTACATACTTATTATCATAGTTCTGCTCTGTATACAAATACAATAATATATTATAATAATTCAAGCCAAGCCAGAAGCAATCTCCTGACATTTTTTTTTGTAACAATTGCAATTCCTTCATAATAACCCTACATCTTTAGTTGTGTATGTACGTATTTTTATGTAGTTAAAAAGGTACTTGTATAGTACCTATCTAACCTACTACTAACTAACTGTTAATGCTTATGTATGCATGTCGCTTGAGTTATGTTATGTTATTACATCAGCCTCAAAGAGTTTTACGAAAAATAAAAAGCTTAGTAATCATTATTCCTAATTCAACATTGCATTACATAGGCACAGGTAGGTAATGACAAGATGTTATATTTATTATAGCCAACCAACAGTTAAAAAACTCATGTAGAGCAAGAATGGATCATGTACAAGGAATTCTGTGAACAATTCGGAAAGAAGGCCTAACTCTCTCTCTCTCACTCTTCAGCACATACAGTCAACAAGCAACATTCAATTCAATATGCAAACCTTGAATCATTGATGAAAATGCAATCTCAAGAAGAGAGTCGGCCTTTACCTACTACCTGAGCTGATGTGGGACACCCCCGTACATAGTATTATATGTAAATGTACGTACTGTACAGTGCGTACGTAAACTAACATAACATAACGCATTCATCATCATGATGTGCTATATATTTTAGTAGCAGTATCGTACTACATTTTTTGCAGGCTAGTGTTCCTACCTTCTATCTATGTTAACCAACTGCACTCGTAGAAGTACTGTACATGCATATATTTAAATCAACTTTTTATATGGGATTTAAATGAATATAGTAACTTACAATAGCTATCCACTACATACATAAGCTGAGTATGTATAATAGCACCCATGTAAAATGCAACTGTGCCTATATTATGTAATACTATACTGTAGAAGGAGAATTGTAACTGCAGATAAAATAAACACTCATTCCTTGTATTCCGACTCCAAATCAACAAATGATCAATGTAATTGTATATATTTATATGGGACTGAACAAATTAAATGAAGAACATTTTACAAGTAGAAGAAACATAATTATGTAAACGTTTACGTATAGACAAACTAGCTTATATGGGATATACATAAGTTATATACCATTTTATGTAGTATATGACAATGAATCTCCTCTTTTGCTAACCTCCTCAGTCAAATGGAGTAAACATATAAGCTTTGCTATTCGTTTGCATAGGAGTTGGACATTCTTCTATGAATACAATGGAGGCAGAGTCAAAGTGAGATGAAGGTAAAGTAAAATACTACATACGTATAAGCTAACTAGATGTTTGAGCAAAATACATAGCAGAGATTCTTGCGAGTGAGTGTTGTGATTGTGAATTGAAGGAGCCAAAGCCAAAGTCATGCCAAAATAACATGCTTCCGAGCGATGCCATGCCATGTCACAAGGTAGTAGAGTAGAGTAGGCAGTTAGTTTAGTCGCGGCACTAATAGAAAAGAAATCGAACGAAGGAAACCTGTTGCCTCTTCCATTCAATTGTACACTACACTACACAACACAAGCCACACACAAAATACTAAACCAAACTACAGCGAACAAAACAACAAAACTCAAGTAGGTACCTTATGCTATGCTTCTGGCCTGGTAATCGTAAACCCAATATATTTCTAAGGATTTATTCCATATAAAACGCAATAATCTAGTTTGCAATTCAAAAATCCAATATCTCTGCTTTTCAGGTTGCTTTAACTTTTCCAAATAATCCATATTGAATAAACCTTCTTGCCTTGTGTTAGTTGTACTGTATGTCGCATTTGTACGTCCGTATGTGAATCAAAGCAAGTTTTTTACACAAAGGAATATATGCATTGGCATGACAGTAAAAAATACAAAGCTCTAAAATTCTATAGCTAAATAAGGTGTCCTACATCTACATCCCATCCCTGCAGCTTTAACTTGAAAGCCTAAAATAACCTGTAGATCAAGGAAACCATAAAGATTAACATTACATAATGGTTTCCTTATCCATTAACTTGACGATGCCGTTCGGTATACTACAACTACAACTACAGTGCATAAGTAAATACAATACAGAAAGATTCACTCAATCTCAATAGTAATTTAAGAAGATAGAGAGCTAAACTTTCCTCAAGAATCCTACACAATATAATTCCACTGGCAGGATAAATAGAAAACTTTTTATTGTGCATACATACTACATACACATAAGTATACAGATAGAAGGCATGCGTATTGTAAATTTACCAAAACCAACTAAAGTACAGAAACTAGATAAGTATTTCCATACGATGACATGCAGGATACTAAAAATCAAATCAGTCAGAGCACAAGTTGCAAAAATGGGCATGACATACGTCTTAGGTATGAAATACGAAAACAATTCAGTATGAATGTAATTAAAGAGGAAGTGACACTCGTCAGTTAACCTGAACGAACTAGCAATGAATTATGTATGAATCTTTCTTAAGGGTTCGTCAGAAAAACCAAATTTTCGTCAAAGTCTAAAAATTATTGACAATCATTTTGCATATTATACATCTATATACCCATTTTTCGATTTATGAGACTATTAATATGCTAATACATACAAGTCAACAATTTTTTAATTTGAGCTTTTGGAACATGATTTGAGATTATAAAGTATAGAATATAATATTTATAAGAATAGTAAAATTAAATTATTTCTTCACTTGCCTGTTTGTGGGTATGAAGAGGAGAGCTATGATTTGTCAGATCACATCACATAAACTGTCACTTGGATATGCACAAGAAAAACAAGAACAATCTGTAAAAGGTATGCATGTATTTAAGGATAAAATAAGTATTTTATTGTATCGTGGACACGATGACAGTTTCCTCAGTGAGCAAAGAAACGAGTTGTCACATCTTTCGTCATCACATGTTATTCCAGCCGTAAACTAGCGTCGGATATAATTTTCATTCGACTTTAATTTTCCCTTCTACCATTTACATGGCTGCCAAGCAAAGCCAGTACTAAGCCACCAAAGAAAACGTACAAGGTAAACAAAGTAAACTTTACTATGCACTTTGGCACACGATACTGTACTGTAGTATTCTGTACTTGAGTAGGTAAGTATTTATTGTGCACTGTCCGTAATTGTAACAGAAAAACACTGCACCGGATTTACTATGTATGTTAATGTGGGTTGTCTTGTCTGTTATTCTGTTGCTTTTGCTGCATAATATGATGTAAGAATATATAAAACAGAGACAAATGAAAAACGTAGACGATACGATACATTCATACAAGAATACTAAAGTTTCAAAGTTTCAACGCTTTTGACTGTTATGTTGTGTAAAGAAATGTGGATGTACAATACAATTACATGTACTGAAGTACAGAAAAGAGAGATGGATGGAATATTTATTGTACAATACATAGACACTCTCACTCACTCATATAATGTAAAACGCCAGAGAATTAATGAAAGCTTTATGAATGCAGATCAAAAGATCTTCAGTCTGAAAACTAACTGGAAATCCTTTGACAGGGAAAACCCGCCCGTGTGTTCACTCACTACAGCCAATGTCCACATATACAAAACAGAGTACACTATACTATAAAGAAGTGACTAAAACTAGAGCACACGGAGACACTATGTATTGGAAAACACTAAATACATTCAGATGTAGGTGTGAATGTGTGAATCTATCTGTATCTCTATCAAATCCTATCCTATCATTTCGTATTTCGTATTCATTAACCAGTAGGTAAATAAACAATAATTTCTACTCAGGGAGCAGGCATCCGTAAAAAAACACAAAATCACTTTGTGATTTTAGATTTTAGATTTTAGAAGTTCTCTCAGTGAGCTCACGACACAACAGTTTAGTCAATCAACTCACTCAACTCGACACATTTGATTGTAACTAAACTGAAATGATCTGAACGGACTGCACGTTTCTGCTAGAAACAACAACTGCTTGGCTTCAGTAATATGAAACTGAATAGTATAACAAGGGGAGGCAGTGGCTCTACATTACAGTACAGTACACAATACACACTACATACCATATTCAATACAGTGTCAGAGAGCGAGACGAGATCCAGCATTCAATATCCATGTAAAGTTGGCTAGCTATGTAAGATAGAACTTAAAAGGCCATGTGTAGGTAGTAGGTAGACACTAGACAGGTATTTTGTACGATATATTTGGTTATTATACAAATAACTAAATGAAATACAGGCAAACATATTACATTTACCCATGTACATTGTACATTGTGTGATCTCTCTCTGTACAGAGAGATTTTGACATTAGAGGAGATGTAGACACAAACACCTAAGGTTAATAATATTGAACCTTAAATAGCACTGCTAAATGTGCTAAACTCAGTGGGCACCATGCTACATGCTACATATTATGCAGAAAAACTTCTCTATATGCTTTTCCTATAACATAAATACATACCTAATTCGAGGTGACACGAAAATTGGCCGCAGCGAAAAAAGGCCGCGTACGAAAAAAGGCCGCAGCGAAAATTGGCCGGAAAATTGACCGCAGCGAAAATTGGCCGCAGGAAAATTGACCGCAGCGAAAATTGACCGCCCAATTATTCGCCGCAGCGAAAATTGACCGCAGGGATAAGGAAATAGAAATCAGTCACCATCATAAAGTACTTATGTATA
>JAQFYC010002168.1:0-27684 GCA_034694165.1 Tomocerus mixtus
TTATTTTTAATTGCAAAGACAAGTGGTTGTAAACTTGTGTAATCATAAAGAACAATCATAACCGGAACGAAATTCAAGCTTGACTATTTATTTACTACTCTAGCTAGACGACGTAAATAATGCTAGGCAAATGAGTACTCTAGTGTGTACATACACCATAATATCAATAATGCATAGCAAACAAGAATTCCTGAATGTCATGTCATACACGTACTCACTCATTCATATCTAAATGTCGTATAGCTAAATTCAACGAGGACTTGAACATTTTTTTGGTTTATGGGTCTAACCTCGAGCTTTATGAGTTTTGGGCTAATCCACGTTCAGTATTCCTGAAATAAAATCGTTTTATTATTTCACATATCCTCTGCTATAGCTGCATTTTACTGGCTAAAGACTTTGTATGTAATTGCGTAATGGGTTAATAGAACTGGTAATTTGCTAGCAGTCCAGGAAATTCTCTTACTAAAGATACTCTTGATATTGTTTAAATTGAATGATGTACGACCAGTAAAACTGGAAATTGCATTATTCATGGGAGTCATACAGTTAATAAAATGCTTCAACTGCATTTATTAACAGTTTATTCCAAAATAGAATTTAGCAAATTTTACAGAATGCTGCAACTAAATTATATCTGAAGGCTATTTATTAATGGACACAATACAATTTACCAAATAAATGCTCTTAAGTCTTGTTTGTGTATATCGTCCTCTTTAAATATTGCTACATTTGTAAAGATTTGCAACAGGCGTTACATACACTTGCACTTACAACTTATTTACAACTATCTTGAATAAACATGACCAAAAATGGGGTTTAATTTCTACAAGACTACTGCTGATACTACTGCTGATGCGAGTACTGATGCGAAATGCATTGAATAATTTGATACTAATGTATATTTGTACATGTTTTAATTAAGTTGCAAAAAATGTTAACCCTGGAATATGTAAATGAATGAAGGAGGAAAAACTGTGTGTGTTCTGCGAAGGCTGAAAATTGTATATAAACGTTGAAAGAAAGAAAGCTTACAGTGTTATATTCGTTTTATAGTAACTGTTACTCATATTCTAAAATCAAATATTTAAAGTACTTTTAAGTATGCAGTAGCAGGAATCCTTTGTCTTTAGTTAGTAGGATTTCTCAATTGGGTAAGTCTGTACGCTGAAACAAGGTTAAGGAGAAAAGTCATTATTTAGAAAAAGTGTATAGTTGCATTGGATATGACTCCAGAGAATTATTTAGAAGTTCATGGCTGACCTATACTCTTTCAAATAAAACATAAACTCCAACAGCTCGTCATTTTGATAGTAGGCCAGTTGACGTCAACTGAGGCTGTAGTCTAAATATGGAAATAAAAAAATGAACGCTATTGCAAATCTTGTAAAAATTGTAGTGCTCCAAACGATTCTGTAAAAAATGGGGCTAAATTGTTTGATAGAGAAAACATAAAAATTATTATATGAAGTGTTCATATAATGTACTATTCAAAGTATATAACACATATATTATACCGTTGTTAACAAGTAGCAATTATTTGTAAAAGCAAATATTAAAATATTGATCTTGTTGAAACTTTTATTTAATCAGATTTCGTCCATAAAATAGTATAACGAGCGGAAGATATGATATAATCAAAAATTATGGTTTTCTAAATAGGACATGATGGAGAAAGTAGGCAAAGTAAAAGCATAATGCTCACTGACTTTTTTCCATCCTTGTAGGTACACAAAATTCAAATAAAAATCATTTTAAAAGGCAAGTAACCCAGAAAGACAAGGAAACGGTTATTACCCACACTAATAGTAAGGTCCTTTAAACAATGTGCACATCTAGCAAGCTTCGTACATGTAATAACAATAGCAAGTCTGGTGTAAGTACTGCCACTAAGGACGGACACAATTAAATCCGATGCGAGCACTAAGTTTCAGTTTCAACGGAGCATAGTACGAGATTTTAAGCACAACTTTCACATCGGATTTTCTTTTCTACGCTCAGTAAAACCTTTAGTACCCAAGTGTAGTATTTTGTTGAAGTATGAAATGCAGCAAAGAAAGTCGTAGAAAAACGGTTGGGATTTGTTATACGAAAAAAATAAACTGTAACCTTACTAGAAAGAAATAAGATCAAGTAAGCTTGATAAGTACTAGATACGTAGCATTACATTACATGCTTATATAAGTAAAGCACTAAAATTAACTTGACTGGATATCTTACTCCTATTACAATTACTTCTCAAATTCAGTTGTTTCAGCTGGAATGTCGCTTCCATTTTCCATTCATCTAAATGACCAATTCCATTGGATAACACCTATCTAAATCTTCTGTCTTCAAGCTACTTTTTAGACAAAAACGAAACTAGGTACTAAACACTTATAGAGCAAAATATATTAGAGCTGTAAAATAGTATCACTTGATCCCACCTACGCGGTCCATGCTTTATAGTAGATGTACATTTACACTAGCATTCTCATTATATTTTACGTATTTAGCAGCAGTAACTACCATCAGGTATTAACGGACGAATGTATAGTATACTTACATGGCTAAAACATTTTATAGTTACATCAGCGAACTTAAAACAGGGAGCATATTGCCTACAAATAGAATATTATACGGTGGATGTGGTAGCCACCATTTAGGCAAGTGGTAAAGGTAGTTATGGTATATGATTATTATGCATTTATTTATTTTATTTTAATTTAATTTTCTATATTTTATTCTCTGGTTTCTACAGCTAAGTTCTGCTATAGTTCTCAACAACCTTAGAGTCCCATAACTAACTACCTCGTACTTTCACCGAGCCAAGTAATCCCTAGTAAATAAGTAACCTTTTGGGTAGAACATCACTAAACGCCATGGATACCTGGTAAAACATTCATAAATTCTACTCTGAATTATACTCTTAACCCTCAAGGCCGATTATTTGTTGCCTATTGCTAGGGACGGGAATCAGTAATCTTGCCGTTATTTTAAGCGTTTTCGGATTTCAATATTTTATTTAATTTTTGGTGGGCTATTATTTTTTTTTAAATTCTTCAGTTCAGTTCAATTTTATATAAAAGCATAAAATAGCAATGGTTTCGACTTTCACAATTCCCCCCCCCCCTGCCCCGATTGTATAAGGTCATTAAAAAGTTGTCAATTCTTATTTTTTATCACAGCTATTATTTCTCATTCTCTTTCACTTTTTATTGTAATTATGAAGCCCGAAAACCCTATACCGTATATTAAGTACTTTAATGTTATGTCAAGGATATAAATATAACAGGTCCTCACAAAGTTAATTATAATTTTTGCAATACTAGTACAATACAACCAAATTGGAAACCTTAAATTTATATTGAGTAAACTAACGTGTGATGCTTGTCTCCTTGTCATTAGTCTCTTTTAGTACCAACATACACATGGGGACGGGACATCATAATATAATATTATTTTTTAATATTGCACAATTTAATCTATGTACTACATGGTCAGTGAAAGAGAGAACATAATATAGACCGATTTTATAATATTGTCAGCTTTGGAAAAATTGCAGTGAAGAGAAATCACATACCTAACCAACTCCTACGCTTTTATTTTTGCTGTCGCATGCAGAATAATGCCACCCGACAGACCTAATATCTGTCAATAGGACGGTTAGGTACCTAGCAAATGGAAATACTTAAGTCAGTAAGCTCAATAGTGAGAAATAGGTGTAGTAAAACATTGTGAACCTCAAGGTGCTTTATTAAAATGCCTCAGAAGGTGCGCCGTATCCGGAAGTGAAATTGGAAAATTGGCGTTTGACATGCGATTTAACAAAGAAATCCCGGCGGACTCACTACTGGCTGACAAAATTCATAATGGATTTCCTAGCTGAAGATCATGTTCGCCAAAATAAAAGCAAAGTCACTTTAAGAATGTAAGTAATTGCAGGCACCTAGAGTACCTACATATTTCTTTGTTAGTAGGCACCTTAGTACACTTCATTATTACGCTAGCCCTGGCAAGATGAAAGGAGTAGGAATTGAATACAATCTATGGGGTACGTACGTAAGTTGTTAGGTGTTTATAACCCTATCAAAAAATCTGATCAGATAAAAATCCTTTGCGATAATCGGTTTAATGGGCATCTTAAATGTCTTGAGATGGCGAAGTCCCATCAGTAATGGCGAATCTCTTTCACAGATTTGAACAGTTTTTCAAGTTAGCTTAAGTTAAGGGTCAATGGAATGGGGATAAACGAGGCACAATAAACTAGGTGGTCATTCCATAAAAGTTATCTCATACAAAGGAAGATTCTGACAAGATGCATCAATACACTCTAAACAGAGAAAAGTCCTCTTAGTGCTCTTATGCAATATAGCCCGCAGTGTGATCTGGATAGTAAAGTAAAAGGCAAGTGGATGGCTTGACTCAAAGTCTTTTCGATTAGAGAATTTAATGGAATTTCTTCGTACTTATGACATGATCAGGATATAGGCGTACAGAAGGAACTTTTATTTCATATCCGTCCATCCAAATTCAGTCTTTTCTTCTCTATTCACAAATAACGTCGCTTTGGCACTGGCACCCAAATCAACTCAACCATAGTGGACACATACCTAGCTTCATATACAGTCCTATTTCTTAGTTATAGTGCACTTAGCTTACCGCCAGCCTGCCGCTGGCAGATCAGGCAAATGCAAAAGTAATTTCTGCCCGCAAAAACACAAGAGACCGTAAAAGTAATTTAATAATGGGGTCATTTCTGTAAAAACTGCAATTTTGAGGAAGGAAGTATCACACTAATCATGTAGCAATTTCATAAATTTTTGAAAATGTTAACAATTTAAAAAGGTGTACCATTTAATGCCAATGTTTTGTCTTTAATAAGCCAGCTTTGTAGATCTAAGAATGCGTAATTATTTTCTAGGCCTTAAGGATTTTATTGGAACGCTCAAAATTGTTCGCATTTAAAAAGTAATCTTAAATGATGTGTCTGCGTATATTAAATCTGGGATTTTTAATCGCCTATATTGTCTACGTACGTCATGGTTACTATATTTCTGTTGCAGAGTAAAGAATGGCGTGACCTTATATTTGCTTGCAGCAATCTCAGTCAAGCTCTTAGCAATATAGGGTCATAGTGTCTATAATATATTTCTAACTAACTCGTGTGTGTGTTTCTTGTCTCTTGGGTCGTAAACCGGGGGTGACGCAAAACTTGCTCCAGTCTTTCGGCTTCATTTAGTTTGATACAAGCTTTTATCTCGGCTAGAGCAGCAGAAGAAGAAAATCAAATCTTATGTTGTTGTGATAGTTGTCCTGATGCAATCTGATGGGTTCTCCGGAGCCAGACAAGGGTGACATCCATTTCTATCTCTACGTACATCATTTCAATGCATTCCCTGTCTATTCCAGTCTGCCCGGAGAAGTTTCCGCTCTACTCCCTCTCTTCTCTGTCTATGTGTATGTCGGTTCACGTCATTGTGCAAGCAAATACAGACTAGTAATGCCCAACAACAGCTAAGTTCCAAATGAGTCTGGTCGCTTTCACTACATGTGAGTACTCTGCATTTCTTTATGCTAGACTTGTTCCATTGCAAGATCTGTAGTAAGTAGGTAGCCATGCAACTATTTTTACAAGTAAGGAAACTATAAATGGCTATTATTTACGTCTATCTTGTGGTAAAATTATATGCTAGCACGTGTCAGTATAATATAAAATATTATATAGTACAAACACAAATATTAGCCCATTTTAGATATATCAAATGTAAAACCCAACTAAGTATTTCTCAATGTACGCTATGAAATTTTCTAAGCATTTTGCATGTATTTTGGGTGTTATTCATTTTATTTTGTCATAATACGTCAGTTTCCATAAGTTAAGGTATTTTCAGGCCGAGAATAAATCAACGGTGAGGTGCCTACACAAATCTACGTTAACCGTGGTATGCTAGTACCAGAAAATTGCTATTCAAAGTATGTAATATCAGGGTTCATTCGCTTCATTATACACCATTGCCATCAGAATTTCGTTCATACGAAATACCTACAAGACACGCATCGACCGTTTGGCGCATTAACTTTGTAACTCATCAATCCTATTTCAATTCCAAGCTTTATCTGCCTCTAGTAGATATAAAGTAGAGGTGGGACCAGATCAATGGAGCCGTTTAATTTTCCGATATACGTGACTTAACCACAAATACGACTACGGAATTTATTTGACAGTCGACATAGAATGAAGCCATTTTCAGGGATGGGAATACTGCTTGTCATTTTAGAAAACAAAAAAGAATACTATATTTCTTAACTTGGGGGGAATGAAAACTTTGGCGCTTTTCTGCGTTTTCACCACACCCCTGAAAAAACTAAGTGGGGAACTTTACGAAGAGAAAGTTGCATTAAATAGCTTTTTCTATTTTCACTCTGTGGATTACCGGCTTCTAACCATGATTAAACATTCAAGTTAAACATGCCAACAATATTTGGTGCCTAAAAGTGAGAATGTAAAAATCATAATCCACTATCATAGCAAAGTAGCTGTCAGACTAGACTCTATAACGTTCTTTATTGCTCACACATGTAGGAGAAAGTAGCTGCGACGAACAGGGCACATTAGTTTCAAATGGATTACAATGCTAATCGCAAAAACGCACGAAACAGAATGAAAATTTGTTTTTTTACTCCTTGGAGGAATCGCAATGAAAACTTACATGCTAAGACCTAATAATGATAAATGCGCTGTCCAAGGGGTTATTTGTTTATATATGTACCTATATTATAATACAGAAAACGTGCACACATGTTTTGGCTTTATGATAACTATACACTCAACGAAACTTTGTAATAACATACTATACACAGCACGTACAGTACATAATACAGAAGGTTAAAATATTTAGAAATCAATATACTAAAAATGCAATAATACTACATTGCTAATGCGAAAATCTAGATAATTAAATTAAGTAGAATATGAGGAAAATAAGGTTGTGCATGTACATACAGTTACGTATAGAGCGATTTAATGCTAATATTTTCAATTAGGGAATGAATCAAGTGTATGGATGTTGACTTTGAAACTACTATGTAGTGCTTCTGCAAAAGGAATTGTTGTCTCTCGTCTTTAGAAGTATTATGATGACAGAAAGTCGAAGCTAATCCAACTCCAACCGATGAAAAAAACAATAGTTCCATGTAACATTATTCAAAATATGTATGTACCTATGTACTAATATTACTAGAATTGTAATGAATGCCATACCGGAGAAGATATTTCGTTTCGATTTTGGCTGAATATCAGATTCCTCGACGTCTAGGCTTATAATGATGAAAATGGAAGGGAGTAGTAGGCCATTCATTTATTGCATCCTTATGACGAAATATTTTATGCGTGCGTAGCATGTCCGTAGGATCAGGATCTGACACGGAAGAACGTCATGCCATGCCATTCCGTTACATAATACTGTATGTAAGCTAAACATAAGTCTTGGCCGGGTCAGACAGGCAAGCCGCCAAGCAAACTGGACATGGTTGATGTTAGCAGC
This sequence comes from Tomocerus mixtus, assembly GCA_034694165.1. Lineage (NCBI taxonomy): Eukaryota > Metazoa > Arthropoda > Collembola > Entomobryomorpha > Tomoceridae > Tomocerus > Tomocerus mixtus. Next base: position 7,527 of record JAQFYC010002168.1, read on the forward strand.
CATAGCCAATACAGCAGATTGCTTCTTCGGTCTCATATTATTATTGTCAGAGTGTAGTAGTAGTGAGTTAAGTGAATCAATATCCCAATCCACGAAGACACACGAAACAAACCAATACATTATTAAAGCTTTCTATTCTATTAGTAGATGCACGTCCATGAAGTTATGAGACAATAAATTCCCTTAGAAAATATTCATCATTGTACTACAATTACATGGATATGTTGCCGTTAGTGCTAAAACTGGAACATTTCATAAGGTTATTCTAAAATTAGACATTGTAATGTAATGGAATGTGTTTATTTCACGAAAAGTCATAAGGCAGTACAGTACTGAAATTTACAACACGAAATACAATGAGTAAAAAGATTCACAGCTTTGCATGATACTTAATTTATACTAATCTTACGCTAAAGGCGTACAATCGTAGTCATTTTATTATATACATTATTTATTACATTAGAAGTGCTGTAGGGTAATAGCAAATAGATTTAATGTACAATATAATCCACAAAATGTTATCGCTTTTACAGCATATCGGTAAGATTTAAGGATTTTGGGGGATCCGAATAAGAAGTAAAAATCTATTTAAGTAGCCCTATTAACATGTAGCAATGAAAATAATTTTTGAGGTTGCTTCTAAATTAAGGAACCTTTTTTAATATGAGAAATGCCAGGTTTTGTATGTATATTATACCTCTTGCATGCATATTACACTCCGTTGTACAAAAGAAGTTCATATATTATTATGCAACATATATGTACATAATAATATGTGGAATGGCCAATCCAACAACATGGGTACACATTGGAGATGTCATGAATTAAATGTACCAAGGTATAATGACGAACGTATTTTGCAATTTATTTAGTATAATTGTACATTCACGACACACCAATAAATAATAAAAACGATACACGTATTCCATATTTTGACAAAATTAGATCCTTGATAGAATATAGGAGAACCAAAAGATATTGAAGCATTATTGTTTATGCATATGAAATAAGTTCTTCGCATTTTCGAATTATTACTGATGATGTAACCAGATATGCAATAACGGATGGGGGCAATATTTCACGAGCAAAACTAATCTTTTATTCCATCTGTAAGAGCCTCAAAATTGTATTAGAAACTCAGGGATAGAGCCTTGTCTCCAATGCATAGATATTGCTTATACTCTCCAGCTTTGTACTAAATCACTTTATGTAACTAGTAAATGCTATATTTAACCTTTTTATTAGGTTATATAAGGTTATTGCAAAATCATGTCCTTTGCCGCGTTCTATTCTAGAGAGTTCTCTCATTTGTACAACGGAACACAAATGTAAATGGACATTATATTATCTAAATCTAACTTCAGAAGTACTTTTGACTATATGCAAACTAGATTATAAATTGATCTAATAATATGTATGTATTCATGTAGAGTATATAATAAATAAATACGGCAAGCAACTCGCTTCGCATCTGTCAGTGGAAAAGTAAATGATTTTCAAGTTTGAGTGAGTGGCAATTTCCGCCACGAGCTACGTGATTACTTTCTCTGCAAAAATAATAGGTAACCCATTGGTTTCGTCCTTCTAATAGAAACTAACAACACAGCCCCCAAATGTTGCAGTAGCGTGACGCTGAAACTAAAGCTATCTGTGTCAGTGTCAATTTTGTAAGCATATATGCTACTCACTTACAAGAGTGTGTGCTGTCCCAGGTTCAGTATTCAGTACTAGTAGGGTAATGACTAAAGAATCTAGAGCCAATATTCTAATTCAAAATCCAAATAAACATTTATATTTAACATGTTAAAAATACATCGTACTATTTATATGCAAAGTATTGTTGCACTTGAAAGTTAAAAATAATATTGTCCATGGTACTTACTGCAAAGGCAACAATACTGCAGCTCTGCAGTATTGTTGTACTCACTTTCAACTTTAGAGAATCTGAGAAACGGAACCAAATAGAGTGTCAGGGGGCATGTAAGCCCCTGGGTTTTGGCAATTAAAAACCAAGTTATTGCTGTTTCCTTTGGTATTCGACTTTCACCTGCTTTCACCTGAAATCCCAACTTTGAAAAACCTGGACTTTTGAGCTAAATTGTACGGCACTTGACGTGAATGAAAGCCCAGCAATCGAGCGACAAATATATAAATTTTTGCGTACCTAAAATAGATATTAATTACCCTCAAAACTCCCAATATTTTCACCATTTCAAACCAGGTTCACAATTTTCTCGAAATATTAAACTGGTCTAAAATCAGTCAAGCAATCAAAATTTCCCAACGATGGTATTCCAAGAAAACTTAAAACGGAAGTCCAAAAGAAAGAACAGGGCTGGTGGGTGTATTTTTTCAGGCTGCTCTCATTAAAAGTCCCGATTTGAAGATATAATTGTAGCCTGAACATTTGTAAGCAAGGTGGAATGGGTCCCAACCAAATCGCATAATAGGTTCGGGAGCCATAGCCTCCAGAAGGTCCGATTTAGGCACAGGTTTTTACTTACTTTTGCGTATAAGTCTTGAACCAGGTAGCTTACAAGTTTGAAAAAAATATCAGGTGAGAGCCTTTCAACGTAGAACAAGATAGGCACCAACACCGTCCAATTCCCCCCACTTGGGGAACCGCCATTTTCCCCATTTAACATGGGGAAAAGATGCTGCTCTCATTAAAAGTCCCGATTTGAAGATATTATTGTAGCCTGGACATTTCTGAACAGGGCCGAAAAGGTCCCAGCCAAATCGCTAAATAAGTATGTTCGGTTTTAATGAGAGTAGCCTTGAAACATAACCCACAAGCCTAGTCTTTGCGTAGCAACTTTAGTAAGTATGTGCAAAATAAGGTAACCACTAAAATCAGCATAAATATTCACCGACATTGTGTTGTCAACTTCTTACGGTTTTCACTAAAATTATAAAAAGTGGCCCGCCCAGGTGAAACTTATTTTCTTTTTGCTTGTATTGTTTACTACTACTTCTACTTCCTAGAATACTAATATCTACATAGTGATACTTGAAATAAGGAAGTCAGACAGTTTTCCAAAACTTACGTTGAACAAATGCGGAAACTTAACTTTTAAATCGTAACTTGGAAATATATTAATAATTAATATTAGTGAAGGGCAGAGCATATAAGTTTCATATTAGGAGAAAATAACTAAATATTTTTTAACAATGTATTTGTTCTGTTTCTGAGATTATTGTTTCGCTATGTTGGATCGAGGAAGCTGTTACAAATTACTAAATGCAAAGCTATACAAAATACACCAATTATTTTAAGATGACAAAATGCAATTTTCCCGTGAAACATTGGTGTACAGATTGCCACATAGAAAACCATCGTTGTTTCATGGCTATCACACTTACCGGTCACCAGTACTACGTACCACTTGTGCTTGAGCACATAGTGGGGATTTCCATCTGTAAATAGTTGCAATTTAACTGTATAGACAGTAACTTATTATATAACACATCTAGGGCTAAACTCGATTAGCATTAAGTAAACATTACTCTATTTATTTATTTTTTCTTGATTTGTTAATTAGCTTACTATATTTGCTCTATTGAAAGAACTTAAGTGCAAAAATGAGGCCGACATTTATCATCCCAATTGTAATAGCATATTATCATATACTGTTATCACCATTAGCTGCCGAAGAACATTATGTGGATTTAAATAAACTTATGGAACCATTTATTGAGTGTCATATTCATTTTATGATGTCAAATGAAATCATTTATCCACCATTGACACATCCGGCAGAAATCATGTCACAAGAATTCTTAATGGAGACGACCCACAATAAGACCACGAGACACGGCCTTGGTTTCATGGCCACTAAATCTGCTCCAAACCATCGAATTTGCCTGGCATATTTCTTCATAGAGATGAACCACAAAAAGAACTACAAAAAGTATGCCGTCTTTAAACCTCATTCTCATCACCCTGAATTGATCCATTTTACATTCCCCCACTTTTGGCAGCATTTTAAGGAGCGCCATGGAAAAATCCATTACGATATGGAATATTCATATTTAACTTTCGTGGTTAAAAATGCAACAAATTTGGCATTCCAGAAATATATCGTGCCATTCTCTAACTTGAAAGGTTTCTCAATTCTTCCTAAAACTATATTTCACCTCACGGTAACCAAAAAAATATATTTAGTTTGTTGGGTTTGTGATAACGGAAAAAGTATTTTGCTTCCTTATTACGGAAAAATGAATATTCTCACCGTGAGGAAAATAAATAATGAGCAAATGAGAAAACTATCGGGAAATAATATGAAAGTTGTAGTTTTAGAAAAAAGTTTGCGAAGCAATGGAACCAAAGTTCATAACGTGGCTGTAGAAGACATTTCCGAAAAGTTTGGCCTTGACAAAAAAGTTCCAGTGCCCATGATTATAGTCAAAAATTTATTCATAGGCTTTAGCAACATTACAGTTATGAACGAAATAATTGAGAAAACTTCTGAAAATGTCAGTTTAATGTTTTTACCCATTAAGGAAAATGTTATGCACACGCGATCATACTTTTTGGTTGCTTCTTTCCCCTTTGGATTTATGACTTGCCACACACTGAAAAAAAATATGGATTTCCACATTCTTGTACAGCCGTTTCAAAAGTACGTTAAATATGCCTTTACTTTAACAGGCATTCTCTTAATTATTTTCATATTTCTTTTCACAAAATTCAGAGGTGGGTACTTTGTACACCATGTATTATATTTTTTGGCTTTTGCCCTCGAAAACAGTATTCCCCAAAATTTGAAGTTTACGAAAATGATTTCTTTTAAAATTTCGTTGACATTTTGGCTATTTATTTGTATATTACTCACAAACTTATACAAAACGTCTGTCACTTCACAAATATTGGCGCCAAGGAAATTTAAAGAGATTGCCACCTTTGAGGAAGCGATAGCCTTAAATCTGTCCGTTTATTCCCCTATTGATGAATACTATTATAATTTATATAAGCAAATTCGAAACACGACTTACATGAACCTTGTTGCGGACAAATTATTCGTTTATAAAAATATTTTACAAGAAATTGAACACAACTGGGCTCGGAGAAAGATTTCAGAAAAATGCCTTTCCTGTTCGACGCAAATTAGGAAAACTTTAGCGAATGTCAAAACAATGAAAAATAACTTTAAACATTCCGTCAAAATTTCCCGTTCGAATTTAATTCCCATAGAAGCGATAGAAAATTGCAAATCGTCAATTTTTGTTGACACGATTGACAATTTAGAGAACATTATGTGGGCTCATCCCAAAAAACAAGGAAAAATTAAATGGAGTAAAGGGGAGGAAAATCTACATTCATTGAGGTTTGGTTGGGATTTAAAAAATGCAGCATCCTCATTATACCAGGAAAGAATGGCAGCACTAATTAATTCGGGGATTCTCTCTTTCTGGGAAACTCGTTCCCGAAATGCAGAAAAGAAAAAAATGAAGACAACATTTCTGAGCTATTTTAACCGCACATATTTTGAGGATGACAAAGAAGTAAAGTCAGCCAATTTGCATACCAATCTCCTTCTGGTTTTTATTATTTTAATTGGTGGCCAGTTATTTGCTTTAAGTTGTTTAGTTATCGAAATTCTTAAAAAATTTATTTGCTCCACATGGATAATTCCTATTCAGCCCAAAAACCAAGTACGTATTAATGGGCGTATTGTTATACTACATTATCTACCATAAAACTAATTAAATGGCTGGAAATATTGATTATTTTATTCTTCTTATATTGCAATAAAACTAAGCACTATTCTGATATATGCACAATTACTACTGATGTAGGTTGGTTCAGCCAAAAACTGCTGTGTTATATTTATTTGTTGTGTTACCTATGCATTTTTTATGTCGAATATATTAATTATTGCCATTTAATGAATCCGTAAAAGTATCAATCCTTAAACGATGTAGCCCTTTGGAATCCCCTTACATATCTACCTGTCTGTTATTCTCTATACTGTGGGTAGGAATTGTCTTGCTTTTAATGTACTGTATGAAACACGAGTCACCATTTCCTACGGCTTCTTAGATATTATGGTTGATGTGCATATAATGTAAATGTAAGCACGGGGTTAATTGCAATATGCTCTTATGAGTACAAAAAAATGTATTGGTAGCTCACAACAATGTATCTACACTGATTAATAAAATGTATTTCCAATTCTAAAAAAAGAAAAAATATAGAAGCCCCATGTTTGGGCATATTGAGATTTATAGATTTCTACGATCACAACGGTTCAAAAGTTATAGGGTCCGAATACAGGCAAACAGACAAACAAATTATTCCTTATAAAGTGTTTTCACAACCACTTAATAAGAATATTCAAAGTTACTTATAAGTACATAACTGTAAGTAAGTTACAATATCGCATCGGGCCCAAATGCATAGACACTTTTATGCTTACATGATACGTGCCGTGAATTGACGAATATAGTAGTTTAAATGGCATATTAGAGACATTTATTACTAAATTCCAATACACCATGAATGGGATAAATTGAGATTCATATTTCCTTACGTCAACACCTTTTCAACGATACCCCACTTGCCGTGTATGTTTCTACTTAATGAATAAGTGGGCGTGGCCAGAATTTCATGGGGGTGTGGCCGATTTGGCTCAAACACACTGACATGGTATGATTACTTTTGACCTCCTCTTTCGAATTCTGAAAACAGAATTGAAAACAGTTAGACCGTGGACTCACTGACTGACTAACTGACAGGCAGCAATGATTAAATGATTATGTACTTATCTGGTGATACATAATAATTATACGAAAGAGGAGTTCAAGGCATAATGGCAATTGGCAAATAAGCGCTGATATACGACTATACTCCCGGAATGCGTCCTATATGCGCCGACTGGGCATGCTTAGAAGAAAGGGCAATCAATTACAAGTCCATGCTTTAATAGAATCCCATGCTTTATTAGAAGCTCATAGGCATATAAAAATTTTATTTATTTTCGGCCCCCTGGACTAACACGTGGTTGAATGCAACCTCTAAGTATTTACCTCACTCATGAAATCATATTTTTTCCTTAAGGCCTCAATGCTGATACGGGGTCGACTGCAATTTTGTTTGTTAGTTTGCCTACATTGACTACGCCTACATATCATCCTTTAAAGTATATCAGGATATTATGCATAAATATTCATTACTTGTTACTTTCTCAGTATTCGATTGAATTTATGCAGCCGAATACTCTGCGTCCCGAAAATGGTGTAACATACAAGAAAAGTTCATCTTACAATATTCGAAACGCTTGAAGGGCAAAACTTAGTCCTTGTATTTCTTTGGCTCTGAATTTGTTGATAAAGAAAAAATAGGGGACATTTTAGACACCATTTCCATTCTGTACCAGTTGTGGGAAGCAAGTACCGCAGTAGAACCAATTAATCTTACAGACGAAAATTTCTTGTCGTTTACACGTTTTGCGTTAATTCGCAATTTTTTTGCTAAAATTACAATGGTTAGCGAAATCTAATAAAACAAACGTAATGTCAGGATTAAATGGTGAGGGATGTAACCGTAAAAGAGTTCAAGATTTATAGCTGTTTCAAAGAAATATAAATAACGTTAATAAAGAAAACAATAACTGGATTAAAATATAAGAATAGCTCAGTTTAAAATGTTTATATGGGAGAATAATATTTAAAAAACCGTAAAGTTAACGAATAGGCAGTTATAGAATAACCTATCCATCCATTCTGCAAAAAGTGTTTTGTAATGTATATTCCCCATTGTAACGGAATTTGCATTGTCATTGTAAATAAATAAAGTGCAGATGTAGATGGATATAATTTACATTTAGTTTCTTTGTTGGGATTGAAATATTTGCCAGCTCAGCGTTTTCACAGTTTTTGTCAATTGTACTCTGTTACTTACTACTTAGTCGTTCGTAAGTATAGTGGAGCAGTAGTACATAATGGGAGCAGTACATTATTATTTATGTTTAAAGAGATAGTATACATACAGAATAGAATATTTTATATTTATACAATAGAGGAGATAGGCTAAATGAAATATGCACTAGATAAGATTATAGGAAAAGGAGAATATCAAATAGAAAGTAGAATTGCATTTGAAAGTGGGCTTCTGGGTTTTTATGAAGTCTTCCTTTCAAGGACTTGTCTCTGCGTATGGTTTAGCATTGAGGTGTCAAGGTTTCCATAATTCTTTCTTTTCTTTACTATGTCCTTCAAGTTTAATGGTTTTACTGTTGTTAGAAATATTTTATATAATTGTAAATGTAGGTTGTAACATTGTACATAGATATTAAACGATTGGGCTGAATTGGATCTTACTTTGACTTTGGATGCCCGCACTATATATGTATTACAACTAGAGACTTTAGCTAAGGAGCTCTGCTAAGCTGGGAATATTTAGCCAGTAAGTAATGTAAAAGTAGCTCGTCCTGTACGGTGATATCCAGTCTGCCCCTTCTATGGATCTTTGCCAAACATACACTTGATTCCTTGTTCTACATGAGAAGCTATGGCCCATAAGTGAGAGAACAAAGAGCAATGCTCCTGGACCCTTTCCAGATTTTCTCCGTAAAGAGACCAATTGCTCTTCCACTTGGAGCTCTAAAAGAAAGTCAAGACACATTCTAGGCTATCAGTTTAACTCTATTCTTACACCATTCCTCCGTTTTCACCAAATACATACCTACTCTTGCAACTTGCAACTAAAGACTAACTTTCTCTTGATTTTCTCTATACAGGACATAAATATGCGTTTAGTGTGGGAGACAAAATACACTAGTTCACTTCGCTTACACAGTAGTATGTAGTTGCTCAGCTCGATCCGACCGATCATCAAAACTTTTCTCTGCCGGGCCATCTGTATTGTTCCTTATTCTTCCTAAATACACATTCACTCTATGTACTACAATTCAACATCTACTCAACATTACGTAACAAAGTAGCAGAGATCCCAACTTTGGCCACCATACACCAACCAGTATAATTATCGTGCCTAGACTTGACTTGACTCTAATTTCCACAACCACTCTCCTCCTTTACTACTCCTATATCTAAATTACATGTAATTTAGTGAGGTCACCCACTTGTAATATTACTTACTGCTGGTTAGTTAGGAAACTTTCTAGTAGACTATACTAGGGCAACCCCACGTAGCAAATTTAATTCAATCTTGGAGCTAAATACACACATAATATTATACAGTAGCTTAGCGGTATTTTGTAGCTGTAGAAGTGTGGCTTAATTAAACTAAAACTAACGCTAACTACTTACTTTTACATCTTTCTCTACAACGATTCAGTTAGCTCAACTAATGGCAGCCATAAACCAACTTAAGAGAGAACCTTACCCCAGATGATCTTCGATTTTAACATGGATAAACCAATCAGCTTCATTTGTATGTGAATACTATCCCATATTGCGAAGTCATAAAGTCGAAAGGACCCCTTAAACCATGAAAAAGTTTCGTTGAATTTGATTTTTGTAGTGTGATTGATATTGTAGTTATTGTGTAAGTTATTGATATTGTATATAGTGTTATGTTGCGACAATTCCCCGCACGCGACAATTCCCCGTGCGACAATTCCCCTCCGCCACTCCAAAAATTAATGAAGTATTTTTAGTCTGTGCTGATATTAGTATTTGTGTTAATAAATAAATGTGCACAAATATATATTTGAACATAATAAAAAAATAAACCGTCGTAAACGTTGTACGAGAGGAACTTGTCAATGGTGACAATCATTTAGATAATCATTGATAAACATTGTGATAATTATTGATAATCATTGTGATCATTGATAATCATTCATCGTTGATAATCATTGACGGACGGAAAGACAGAAACGCTTTTCTCGTAAAGGAGACAAGCTACTTAATAATATAGTAAAAATGAAGAATCCCTATAATGAACGAGACAAATCAAAATTATATTTTCTGGCTGATGTTCAATTCAATAACCTGTGATACAAGATCGGTAGCCCGCAAGGATCGCGTCGCCAAGTTTTGTATTGTCAAGTGCTAGTGCGTTGTATTGTATAGTGTATTGTATGATTGATGTGTGCCTTGCTTGGTCTGTTGTATTGTATAGTGTTATTGTATGATTGCTTTGTACGTGTTAACACATTTATAGACAGATAGATAGAAATCTAAAGTTGCCCAACGTCTGGGGTAAATTGAGACTCACAGTTGTATTCCTGGTGTCAACAGCTTTCCAACTATGCATCACTGGCCAAATGTTTTAAATGTTTCAAATGTTAATTAAAAAAAATTGGGAGCGGGGTCAAAATTCAGAGGTGATGGGGCCGATTGACCCCATTTTTCAATGGTGTTACCGGAGGAATCTTCATAGACTACCTTAAAAATTTGAAGTTGACAGCGCAAACCGTTTTGAGTTACACCGCAGGCAGACAGACGGACTTACGGACCAAACCATAGAGGAAGCAAGGCAAGCTACTCAAAAAGAATCGAATAAACCATGGCAACGGGTGTCCAACTGTATCAGCAGTAAAGGATATGCGCAGTGAACATGCGCAGTGGACGGGTTTTGTTGATGAAAATAGTTTAAATGGCATATTAGAGACATTTAGTACTAAATTCCCACAAAATCTCACATTACTCCACGAATGGGGTAAATTGAGATTCATATTTGGATTCTTTGTGCCAACACCGTTAAAACGGTACCCCACTTGCCATATATGTGCATTTAAAAAAATAAGTGGGCATGGTCACTACTCCATGGGGGTATGGTCAAGGTGGTCCAATTTTACATACCAAGGTACTTTTGACCTCCCATTTTGAATTCTGAAGAAAGAATTCAAAAAAGTTGACGCGTTCGAAAGTTAGATCGTGGAACTCCGTCCGTCCGTCCTTTCATATATATCGTGCCATTCATGCTAAAAACTATAAGGATTTTACCAGTGCAGTGCAGTGTTTTAAAACTTTACATACGAACACATGTCATTCCGATGCAATACTTTATGGCTTGTCAAATAAAATCTTAAAGAAATTAACAGGACCAATTATTCATATATTTGCCATTTTAATAGAAGTACACACAGTAAAACAAGTATCATAATATTATTGTAGTATATTACTAAATGAGATTATCATTATGTTTCACACTTGCAATATCTTTATTTTTCACTCCCATAATATTATAATCTAACAATAAACAACAGCAAATCTTAACTTAAGGCTCATTATTTATTTCCATTATTATTGCTGTTTTATCAGTCGTTTTATGTGTGATGTTATTTTGCACATCGTTTTAAAATTCAACAATGCTTGCCCCGTAACATAAAATTTATATTCATACTTCACTTTTCAACAACAAAATTTTATAGATTTAGAATTACTTAAATTATAGGTTACGCAATTAACTAATTATTTAAATGCTTCCTCTGGTATCTTATGCCTTCAATCTCATTTGCCCTTCTCAAATTTTGCCGACGTTTCTGAACAGTTTATTTATGGATTTAAAAAACATTTTATTACGAAAATTCAACTCTAAGGTACCAGTACCCTAAAGTTGACTTTAACTTGTAGTTTTCTACATCAATATACTAAATAGTTCATAGTTCTTAGGCTAAATGTCCTACAACAATTGGAAACATGATTTAAAAGCGTCCTTTCCTTTGCAGCTCTAATTGGCAGAAGTAGACAAAACTATGACAGTGTAAATAACACCTATTACTACCTGATGTACTACATAATTAATATGTTCTGAATGAAGTTGAAACACTACTTGTATTTTTGGAATATCTAACATGTTAATTCGTTAGCAGCAATAGTTCAATATTAGGTACCTGATTTTGACGAAACTGACTCGTCACCAGATAATTTTTACTTATCTACATCCTCCATTACAATAGAATAAGTACATAAAATGGTTTGTATATAACGCAATTTGGCTAAAGTCGTATAAACTTACTTGACGAATGGGCAATAAATTAAGAAATTACAATAGAAAGAATTGGAAAACATGAACAACGTACACAGCTTTGTTCTACTTTCACTGGTTCGGATTATCTTGATGAATAAGGGCGTTCAAGAGTGACTTATAGAGGTAGCCTTAATTGTTGTCTTGTCAAGGGATTTCATTTTTCTACATCTTAGACTAGTACCCAGCACATTAAAATCACAATACTCTACCACTACATTCTAATGGTTTCTGGCTTTTTAATCAATTCATCTGCTAAAGCATGTTGCTGCTCTTGCACTGAGAAACGCCATGTTATAGGTACTGGTAACCGATTCTATTATTGAGACCTTGAATAATAAAATTCTTCATTCTAATCCAATACTACTCTGCTGACAAAATAACCACATTATAGAATCTAGAAAGACAAGGAAGTGTTTTATTCTATGTATGTATATATATGTTACCGTAAAATCGGTAATAGCCGGCAAAGTTAAAAATTGCAGTTTTTGGGTCAAAATATTTACAAGACAAATTAGCAAATATTGAATTTACCAGCAGCTAACGGGGAATTAGAAAAGTGTCACCTCAACCCTGTACTATGAAAAATGGCGTTTAAAATCCAAATGGTTGTAAAATATCCATTTTCAATATCAGAGGGTTCGAGGTGATATTTTTCTGACTCCCCATTAACTGCTTAATAAAACTGGTAAATTCAATTCATTTATTACAAAGTTGTCGTATAAATGTTGACCCAAAATTGTAATTTTAGGAACATTATCGTTATTGCCTAGACATTACCGGTAATGCCTTATTGTCGATTTTTTTTCGGTAACATAAATATATATTATTAGGGTCTACTCTGGAACATTAGTAAACAGGACATTTCTTTAATAACTGTATTTTGTGTAAACTTTGCTATGCCACGCCGCTCCACCTCTATTATAATGATCGTTGTCTGTCTATATTTTTAGTATCATGGACTCGACACTTTTTATAAATATTTAGATTAATTTTTTCTTAAGAGTAGAAATACTTAACAAGACAGAATTTATATTCACACTGTTAAGCATATTAAAATAACAATAAAAGTTGTGCCACTTTTGTGGGTAATTAATTAAAAACATTTCTTGTAGTGGTATGGTATGACTTTGACTACTACTAGACTACTACCGTTAAGAATATAAATATACGACTGCATGCTACAATTCAAATGGTAAGTTTCAAATATTCACAAAGGTACTTTTGTAAGTTACATAAAACCGGTCTAAATATAGCTGTGTGTGTGTACTATCAATTGAACATAACTGGTTGATAAACATTAAAATGAAGAAATATGAAGCAATCATACACTCAGTTATTAATTTTAAGAGAACAGGAAAATAATATATTCATAGTGTGTATTGTGTAAGTATCATATCATTATCAATTATCATGTCCCCAAATAACTTATGTAAATAATTCCACAGTCACACAAAATAGTTCCACTTGCTAACGAAAGGTATAATTTCCCAACTTATCATTTTCCTCTGCATTGTATACTCTTTTACATTAGAATGTATGCAAATATTACATTATTATTAATTGACTTCTGTTATATTACATTATTTTGAATAAGTACTTTAGTGAACATTTACGAGTTATAGGAAAAGCTGGACAAGCATACAAAAACAGTTTTACTCCGTAGAGCACTCACTAACATGTCCTAATAATGAATACAATATATTCTTAAATAACTACAATATAATATATGATTTTATGGACGTTAAATATTCACTTTTGATAAAAATATGCAATCATCAGGTAAGAGATTTACGACGAATTTTTAGTCTTTCAATTGCCTAGGGCTAAACAAGATATTAATTAAGTACTTTTTTATCATATTCAACAGCTTGTATTCTCTTGGAATCTGATTGAAACACATTCCACAGTATTTATCCACATCTAAAGTTTTGACTGTCTCTCAATTGACTGTAAGTGTTATATAGTTTAGACAGAATTGTAAGTCAGCCCACATTTTGATGACATAAAACTAATAAGAGCCGTACATTACTACGTAAATGTAAGCATATGCTTTATAGTCTCTATGATTTTGAGTACAGAGCCTAGATTAATTTAACCAACATTACCTACATATTATAACCAACTGGCAAATGCCTGTATAACGAAGTAATAGTGTAAATTAAAATAAGTAATTAACAATATTCAAAATTCAAACTTAGAACTGACAATGTGTAATAACCTAACAATCTGTTTGTGGGAATGAAAAACCGTTCTTATACATATTCGTAGCTTATTTCTTCCTAGGGAAGAACATCTTATATCATTACATAATTTTATTATCTCCCATATACGTATATATTATTTATTACCCAGAAGGATTCGGGAAAATCAAGTAACAGAACAAACATTACTAGTTCCACCGCAACATGTAAGACAGATATTTTCCAAAGGGTAACTGTGATGTACATTTGAAAATGCTGACTAAACACATTAGTCAATTTTTGGGACTCATATCAAGTCCTGTGGCTAACACAAAAGGAAAATCATATAAACAGGAAAATAAGGGTCGTTGTTTTTTCAGGCTGTAATTTCAGTTGCTGAACATTCTCGAGCCATGTGTCCTTTCTCCTTGCACCTTAAAATTAAAAATATAAAAATTTATTGACAAACATGAATAAATAATAATAAATATTTGTTGTGTCCATTTACAAAAAAAATATTGTGCAGTAGTATTATTAGGCTGTCCTTTACAGACATTTAAAAATGCATAATGTATTGCATTTACTATGATATTTCAATTATAGTAAGACTTAAAATGAAAGCTGCCGCTGGACAACTGAACATTGTCTGGGTTGCTTTTCGCTTTGCTTAGCTGAAAGTTGCCGTAATTTTAAAAAATGTCTTTTGTTGGTGTGTTTGTAGAGTCGACGAACACACATAGTAAACAAGATGGTTGTGGCTATAACTCGGCGGGGGGTGACCGGTTTAGTCCTTTAGCTAACTGAAAATGGCCCCTTAGCTATATATGCGTGTACCAAATCTCACCGGAACCGGTCAACTTTGTCAAAAGTTACAACGTCCATGAACAGACAGTTAAAGTATTCTTATAAAATGGTTTCACAACCACTTAGGCAATCACTGGTAATCACTGATCACTAGTATATAAAGCTTTTTGTCATACTGTCAGACTTTTTTCATTATTTATTAAGTTTTGAAACAACTTTTAGGAATGATTTGTATGTCGGTCAGTGTGTGTCACTGCAATAGCTTACAAGGGGCTCAACTTTCTTAAATAAAGGCATTCCTTTAAAAAATGCTGTCACTTAATGTTGCCGGTAAACGACTTAAAATTGTCTGGAATGTCTTTCTCTGTTGTTGGCGACAACTTCCCGGATGTGGCTAAATATTTATACATATGTCAGCTAAATGGTAACATTTCGTATCCACATTTCTCTCCTAGCTCACATACAAAGCACTCTTAAATAGATTTTTAGCATAATATGGAGTCATAGTAGAAAAATATTTGTGCACCGTATATTACGATTCACCTATGCACACCACAGCGAATCCGGCAATTTTCAGTCGTAGATCGGCAACAAACATTGTAGAGTGCCAATAAAAAGCTCTAACGTGGCATATTGGATTTCAAATGCCTCTAATTATCAGGTAAATGTAGTGATTAACTCAGCCTATTCAATAATTCACTAGGGTGCATACGGCTGATAATCCTACGAATTTCTAGTAGACTAGGAGAAACAATTTTTGGTGTACAGATTGAGTTAATTAATTTTTGGACATTATACGAACAAATGTTTAAAAGTTGACCATACCTGTAACAAACTGTCGAGTCAGAGACTCCAAGGGGACAACTCCTTGACAAGTGTTGAAACGAGCCACACTGGTAACAGCGTTTTTCCTCATGATCCGGAGTAGGACAGTCGGTAGAGATGTGCCCTAGTTTCCCGCAGCAGTAACACTGTTCAAAAATCCCAGTTTTTACCTTAAAAACTTATGTGGTCATCCTTACTAGAAGGATTAGAATCTAACTCAAGAGTTAATTCAAGCTGCTGTGCCTGAAAAAGTTTAAATCAAAAGCGAAAATAAGAAAATACATGCAGCATAGGTTGGCGTATTGTTAGTATTACTTTTCAATTGCAGTAAGATCATGCAAATTATTAATTGTAAGCTTTCCTATTACTAATTGTGATTAAAAAATGAATGATGTCAATAAGTAATCTAGTATGAGCTAAGAAGTGTCATGGAGAAAATATAATCTGAATGGCAGTAAAGAGTAAACTTTCTAGAGAGCTTTTTTATTTCTGACCATTACTCAACAATATATACCATCACTTATTTATAACAAAATAATTTAGCGCTCACCAGCGATATAATATAGGTCACTTCGTCAACAGCATAATTTTGCACTTTCAAAAAGCGTACTCATTTTTGAAAATAAAAGCTTCAAAATATTTAAATGCATGTCCAACCAACAACTTTACACAGTAAATATATTATGTATGTATAACTCTCAATAAAACAATTTTCTTATGATCAAAGTCTATAGTAGTTCAAGTTTAATAAATTATTTAGGTACTAGGTAGTATATATTTATATATATAAATATATATATGTAATAGGTATAGGTACAGAGGTACACAATTAATATTGTTAGGTGATGGTAATCGTGGCTTTGCAATTTTGCAAGGTACTTGAGGCTGTTTTCCGGTGAGCGCGAACAGAGCTGTCTTTAACTTTTAAATTATGCAACGACGATATTTCTACAGATCTTATGGGGCTTTACAGAAGCCTTAAAGTCGCAAAACAATACCGCCAATTCGGCCAAAATACTTTAAAAGTAAGGCTACATTCTCCTATCGCTTGTCGGATAAGGTTTACTCGATTGTTCGTAAATGGAAGTTACTAACTTAATTAAGTTAGGGCATTAACTTTATTCTCTCAACATTATTCTCCATCTAAACACTATATACTATATAAGTGGAATCCGGGTTGAATAACTTTTAATTTCTTGATAGTCAGAAAGGGTCTCCTTGATCTTAGACATCTCCATCACGACCCTGAGACAAAAAATCACACGAATCCACTCAGTTACGACACAATTCTTTCCTTAACCTTGTGGCACACCCAAATAAACAAACATCACCCCATTTTCCTACGCTAAACAATTACTTTTGTCAGACAATCCCATACAGTCACTACAAATTTTGACAATAATCTTCCACTTGTTCTATATTCAACTGACTCATTTACACCTGACTAATTTGACATGATTTGAACTGACCTTCTTATTCTTGACGACATTCCGCGTTGAGTTCGATGAACGCTACATAAATATACAGTCTGTAGTGTTTGTTAGACACACATTTATTTGAAGCAAAAGTTAAAAGCATCTAGATACTAGGTTGGCGATGTGTATATAAGTGTACATAACATACATCTACACCCATGTGCCTTGCCTTTAGCACATACTAAAGACGGAAAAGTTTAAGAAAAAAGATGTAGGCGTGCATTCATTGACATTTGGTAATCAAAAGCTTTCACCAGACAATTACAAAAAGTGCCGCGACAAATAGTTAAATTAAACTGCACAAATTCAGTAATCATACTAAATGATTTCACAATGCTCACAAAACAAAATACATTTTATGACCTAGGTAATCTGGTTGTCTAGTATAAGAAGCTAAAGCCAACTCTCGAATGTCACGAATCACCACTACAACAGTGTCTGTTAATTAATTTAAAAAAATTAAGAAAACAACTACAAAATACGACTATCTTGAAAAATTATTTGGGTGCAAACGTCTACAGTAATATTGCCAAGATTAAAAATATCTAAAATAGCTTAAGCAGACCTGGTACATAATAGATGTAAATACAGTAAAATGTTAAAATTCTTACTTTGCGGTCGTCTTTAGTGCAATCACGACTCATATGACCGTGCTCCCCACAACTATAACACGTGGTATTTGAGTTATAGTTGTTCCGAGAGTCCGGGCAGTCCCGAGCAATATGTCCCGGCTTACGGCATGAATAACAAGCCGCTGAAAAACCAATTGTTAATGTCATTTTTCATTCTTCAATTTAACAATTGCTACACATTCGTGAATATTGCTGCTACAGTGTTCTTTGACTCACGTTCATCGGAACCTTGTTTGCAATCCCGAGCAATATGGCCAACACCATCACATTTGTAACAGCGGTCGCTTTCCTTGCAGTCACGGGCATAGTGACCATACCGGTTGCATTTAAAACATTTATCTGAAGATAATCAAATAAAAAGTCATTCAGTTTACTATTTCCAAAATTTATTAATTTTTAATGCCCAGAATAACTAAAATTCACCTCGAGAAGAAGCATTATTTCTTCCTCCGCGACCTCCTCCTCCTCCTCCACCTCTTCCTCCTTCCTCGCTTGTGCACTCACGAGCAAAGTGACCCGGACGATTGCATTTGTAGCATGCAGAACTCATTTTAACGTCTGTTTGTACTGAAATTAAAAAACAAGAATTATTTATTAAAAGCAAATATTTTAGACCTTTAGGGCCTTTGGGGTATAGGACAACAGACATCGGGAGAAGTTGACAGCACGGCAAACAGATTGCTTTGGAATTTGGAGGAAGGTGGCTTTGGATACGTTTGGAAATTGAGAAACTGTATGTATGCTTTCTCCAGTAAGCTAATGGAGAAAGTGGTGAAAGCAAGAGATTTGGAAAAGGGTAATTTGGAAATCTGTTTTCACGTTAAGGTTTTTCCCGATGCAGAATAAGATAACAGTAAACAAATAAGTAATCTTGACTATTTGGTAATGAATTAACATTTTATTCAGAGCTGAATTAATTCATAATTAATTTCAACCTAGCTCTAGGTTTAAATAGCTATAATAAATATTTTCCAAAATAATAGCCTACTAGCAATTAAACTTTGAGTCCATAAACATATTGGCTTCTATTATCCTACTACATATTGCTAATATTGCAAATTGCAATGCAACACTTTCTGTATCCTGACCTGCACTACACAAGCAGTGCTCGAACTCCTTACTAAAACTGATTTGTTAAAAATCAATATATCAATTGAATGTCTCTTGACTGAGCCCCAATGAAATAAAACAGTTTCCTCCAGTCCAGTATTATTACATATAATATGAATTACAAGTTCCGGCGCTTATCAATTAATGACCTGGATTAAATACTAAAATTGAAAACACAAAAAATACAAATACCCAATTTCAACCGGAGCAATATTGGTTGTGTCATTATTACAGATACTATAAAAGTTTATACAATAAACGAAACTATATTGGATAACAAACTAGTGCAGTGGATGCAATAAAGGATAGCATGGTGTTACATCAAATATCATTATGTGTAGTACTACATGGAGTGTGAAAGCCACTAAATAAGACGTAACTACGTTTTTGTTTTATATTATTATTATTATCAAGTCGTATACTTCACTACTGTGGTTCCTATCTAAATATAGGCTACTTGGATATTGTATACAATAGTATTATTATGTGATGCATATGGCGGCTAGATTGAGCGCCGTAGAATAATCTGAAATAGATAAGATGGTATTAAAATAAAATGGTCAATATGAGGATTAAAAAGAAGGACTTTTACTTACGAGTAACTTTCTGGTGAAATAATTCGGAAAAGCCAACTCAGGTCACCGGTTTAGTTTCCAACCCGGTTAAACTAGCGCACAAACAAAAACCGACAATCAAATCCAAGAGCACTAAAAGCCAAGTTCTACGACGAAGAATTGAATGCAACTGAAAATGTTATTCCTATTTCTAGCATGGCTCTGGCAGACGGTAGTAGTACTTCACGGAGGGACCTGGCAGAGGTTGGTTCCGGACCGGCCAAGTACATTAGGGTCGGACCGATATGCAGAGTAGGGTTTGAGCAATAAATGACTTACTGATGTTCGTCCGAGAAAAATAATGCCAAATGAGCCTTCAAAAATCGACCAAAACATGCCACTTGGATAAGCCAAAAACATCCTGAACGAGTGAGTTTAATGTTGCATAATTGTAATAAATGCATATCTGTATAAACAGTAGTTTGAAATGTTTAGGCTAGGGTTTCTATGGAAAAATTCACAAAATCTAGTTTGGTGTTTCTATGGAAAAATTCGCAAAAATTTAGTTTGGTGTTTCTATGGAAAAATTCACAAAACTTAGTTTGGTGTTTCTATGAAAAAGCTCACAAAATTT
>JAQFYC010002169.1:0-27682 GCA_034694165.1 Tomocerus mixtus
TTTATAGGGTCAAAAGTGGTCCAGGCACTTTTACATTGGGGCTTGGAGTTCTTTTGCTTTACCTGCCTTCTACTTATGTCATTGTCATTAAATTTTTTTAGCAGCTTGGAAATCCATTGTATTAAAAAAATCAATTAAACAAATGTTAGTTTATTACCTTCTTTATTCTCACATATTTAATTATAGCATTTCTGTACATTCCGTTGGTTTTCTAACTTTTTTAAATCTTGTTTAAGTTTATAATATCCTCCACATTCATATAATGAACAATTGTAATGAAATTGCTGTTAAATTGTTACAATTTTTAATTCAGCTTGCCCTCATTATACCACCAGGCTTTTAAAAGAATATTTACGGTACGATATTTTGTTTCCGTGTAAGGTAAGGTAGTTTTTAAATGTAAAAGCAATAAGGTAGTTGTTAGGTGATTGAGGGACAAAGATCCAAAGCAGACTAGACAATGTGTTGATATTTTTGTGTTTAGTAGAATTGAACTTTTAATGTATTCAAGGCTGTGCGTTAAAAATGTATGTATATAGTTGTTCTGGAGATTGAGTGCATTTGCTGTCCTGTTATGTTCTTGCGGTTTACTTTATATTTAAATATGAAAATCTACTTGTAAGGAAAGAATCTAGTTATCTCTTGAGATCATCTAGACTTGACTTTGAGTTCTTGACGTGATGTTCCATGCCAAGCCAGAGCAGGCCAGGCCAGGAGAGCAGTTTAGATCAGATTTCCAGTAATAGTTAAACATTTCATCACTTTCAGGCTCTAAGTCACAACATGCAACACTTACTAATTCTACTGGAGTTCATCTAAATTCTAAAGCTACCTATCTATAGCACATTATATAATTGTAGCACGGGTTATAATCCCAATATCTACTAAAGAACTCTTTTGTTGTGTTATAAATTACTTTTTTCTGGAAAAAGGCCAATGTAATAGTATAATAGACTGGGATATGACGGGAGAGAAAAATAAGTATTACATAAGTATATCATAAATATTTATTATACTATCTACCTACACTAAAATACTCACTTAATGTTATGCACACTAATAATTTTATTCTGAATAAACAGGCAGGGCTCATTTTCATGACTGACAGCTTGCTTATTGCCATCATGTTTTCTTTTTTAGGGATGCTTTTGTGTTTAATAATGTGTTTACGCACATATCTGTAAAGCTAGCTTTGTGAGCAGGTAAAAGTAAAGTAAATAGGTGTATTTTACATTGCATTGTTAATTTTTAGGTTAACTACCTTAAACGCTTCCTACATTTCTCGCCTATACCGTTTTTTCTTGTCTAATTCTTTATTTACTTACGAAATCAGTTTTGAAATGTTTTAAATTGGTATCTACTTCAGTTTATATGCAAAACTACTAAATAAAAACACATTTTTGCTTGTCTTTCATAATTGTGCATTTCCAGTACATTTCAATGTGCTACATACTGACTTACAAAAGTGTCATAC
This sequence comes from Tomocerus mixtus, assembly GCA_034694165.1. Classification (NCBI taxonomy): domain Eukaryota; kingdom Metazoa; phylum Arthropoda; class Collembola; order Entomobryomorpha; family Tomoceridae; genus Tomocerus; species Tomocerus mixtus. The sequence continues at coordinate 1,475 of JAQFYC010002169.1, forward strand.
ACAGTAGTCACAATTTCATGGTTGTTCTCAAACCATGATAACAATAATTTTTATATTGAATTTGGCAAACTTTTGTGGTCAATATCATATTTTATGGACAATAGTTTATACAAGTATTTTGCTAATAGTTTTGCCATTGCCTACTTTTTTGTCCCCTTCAACAATATTTGCAACATTAAATGTGTAGGTACATTTTGAGCATTTTATAATCTAAGAAAATTCCAAGATGTAAAATAATGTTAACCTCGAAGAAATACATGTATAATTCATCTGTTCATAATGTTTGTAGGTGTATCGTAGTATGAGATTTACTGTTTATTTTAGCTATGTAAATCGTATGCGTTGCATAATACAGCCGTTAAAAGTAAAGCAAAGATAAATTAGCGAGCCAACATTATCAAAAATCTTTTCTTGCTGGTATGTAGTTATTTCAAATGCTTTATGTGCACTATGCACTTATATCCATTTATAATAGTGCAGTACACTTTCCCACACATAATAAAAGTCTGGATTAAATTTGAGTTTGAGACTGTTGTACATAGTTGTATGTCTTAGCCTTGAATTTCATTTCATACTTATAAGGAAATTAAACGATATCAGCAATTAACTCTTTTGCTGTATTAATTCATTATGTCTGAAGATTTTAGATCCCTTCGCGTTTTTACAACGCAAAGTGTGTTAAATTTCTACCAGGAAGGCTGCATCAAGATAAAAATGAGTAGTGAACACAGCTTTAGCTAACTAATAATTTAGGTAATGTAGTGTTACACAGCTAACACTGTTCTGTGATGTTAGTCTATTATGGTAATGTAAACTAATATGGCACAAATTGTTTAAGAATCTGCATCTGTGTTAAATAAGCAGTTCTTTTTCTTGATATTATCTTTTTTATGGATGAGTCCTTTAATATAATATACTAGCATACAGATTTACTACTTATACTATTTATGTATGTAGATTACGTTGAAGTAGCAACTGCAATAAATATAAGTACCTTATGTAAATGCTAACATAGTGTTTGCATGAAAGCTAATTTACATTAAGCCGCACTAATAAGAAAAGACTGGGAAAGTCATGAAGTAATAACGTCAGACATCCTGCAGTTGCTTTTGCGTTTTTGGCCTTCTATTGCATTTCATCTCTCCGTGAAATAAAATATATCTCTTTACTTTTCCTACACATTTTCCTTCTTTTATTACTCACAGTCACAGCACATCAGAGCTCCAGCTAAATGCATTAAAGATGTGAATGTGCTAAGCTAAAGTTCAAATACTGTATAAGTACGCATCTATACCATATAAGACACCTTATAAAACACAATGGCTTAATCTATATCGAAAATAAAGTTAAAAAACTACAAATAGTAGTGTACTGTATATAATTAATGAGGTGACTTGAGTTGTTGAGTTGACTAGACTTGGTTTAGACTTGCCTGGATAAAGTAATCGAAATCAGATGTTGATGCCTCGAAAATCCTCAACATCCGAGTGAAATTCTTATTTTGAACTTGACTTAACTCATTGGACCATGTGCAAGGCAGATTATGATATTACTTTCACGCTTTTCAGTTAAGCACTTAATACTTAATACAAGTAGGTCTTCTTAAGCTTACTTATCCTTAAATATAAACTTATACTTTTTAGGCAAAGGCTTAGGTTAATACTTTAGCTAAGGTACTTTTCTTATATATTTGGCTATTTACTATAAATCTATATTAAATGTAGTACATGATACAAATACAATACAGAATGTATTGAAAAGAGCTGAACAGCTAAGTTAAACTACGTGAGGTAACAGTTTTTATTTTATAGCGTACTGTATTGTAGTAACTTTAAATGCTCATTTATACAATACCGTATTTATTGTATTTGCTCCATAAGTAGCATTTAATGAAGATCTTATAAGTACTACATGCTATGCGAACAATTGGTTAGTATGTCTATAAGCATCCTAATAGCAAAACGTATCTTGCCACGTAAATATTAAATATTTTATACATAATGCAGTTCCTACTTATAGATAAATGCAGTTTTTCTATATCAACTTTGTAATAGAAATATAGAGTATTTATGGAGAAAATAACAATAACAATTACTTACAGACGGTTCATTCTTCATAATAACTATCTTTGCGAGCATTCATTATATTGTGTAACATTACTTACAAAAAGTACTACAACACAAAATAGAATATATTTACCTATGCTTACTGTGTATGAAATATGAAATTAGTAATAGAAATGAATAAATGCTAACGATAAGGAAAGATGAAGAGTTAAGTATTATGTAAGTACCTACCTAAGTAAAAATAAATACAGAATACGTATATCATAACATAGCTGACTAGCGAATCTAATACCTTAACCAAAGTATCTAAATAACTGTTATAACTATAACTCTAGACAACATACGTTTCTCAGTGAGTTTTAAGTAATCTCACGCATTAAATGTAAAAAGTGGTCGTAAATACGGAGCTTTCTGTCAAGCTGCCCAGATGAGCATGACCAGTTTTAGGCTTTGTTATTGCCTTGTTTATTTCATTCTTAAAGTTACGACTTGCCCTATACTCACATTACATCATATGCATCACACATCATGCGTACATCATACAAACCAATATATAAATACATAAATACTTTCTGGACCTGTACTGTGTACTGTGTATGATAACCACAATACAATATGCATTTATACAAAGAAAGGAGTAGGTATCTTATTCTAAAGCAAAAAATCTTCAACTACATATACAATGAGTATTGTATTAGCATAGTGTAAGAATATTAAAAGGAAACGAGCTAAATGCTTTCATCTTTCACTTGACTCAACTCAACTCAAGTCAAGTCAAGTCAGGTATGTATTAAATTAGAATTAAAAAGAAATCAAAATAAACTGAATCTCTTTTACTACATGTAAAAGAAGGGTATACAGACTCCTTATTAGATTCTAAGTATCGTAAGATTATATGAATTATTGTATGTGGTTTAAGATTTTACGCATCTTATTGTACCTTACGCTCAGGTGTACACACAATGCGTTATTGTTTACTTGATCTCACGTTAGCAAAGGCAAACGAGCAAAGAATAGGAACAGGTGTACGATATTTACGCATACTTACACAAAAAGAATAATTCTTCTATAGACTTTTCCTGGTTTCGTTTAACATTGTGAATGCAGAAATGCAAATAAATACCTTCTGCTTCGTTATGCTATAGACTTTCATGCATTCTGTTTGCGTTTGGTAGGTATTCATTAGGAATGTGCATCTTAATTGTATTGTTATGTATATTTATGTGTGTGTAAAATAGTTGTTCTATTATGTTAGTAAATCTAGTTAGGAATAGAATTGATATTTTTTATTTGGGTTTACTTACCGACCCGCACTGAAGGTGGAAGCTTAGCTGTGACATTCCTTCCAATAGAAATCAATAACAATCCGAGAAAACACAATAATTCATGCTTTACCTCCATGTCAAAATATCTTTGCTATTTTCCACCGAATTGCCTTTGTTAACTAGTTTGTATTTGTAGTAGGTACTTTTCGTTTAGGAGGGCTGTCACCGTTCTATTTCTTGAGCGGAAGTCTAAAACTTGGAAAGGGACAAGAGAAGTCAAGTGAGGAAGACAGAATATTTTGGCAATTGAGACAAGACAGTCACAGTCACAGTTACGCCTCTGCAAATTGCACTGTCATTGAAAATGCAGTGACAATGAAATGATATTTTAATGACACGTTACACAAGCCTCTGAGGAAATCAAATGTCTCACTCTCACTTTCAAAGATTTTTCAAATGTTCAACCAGCAAAGTAGAAGAAGACACTTTTATTATTAGTCCTCGTGTGTATATCTGTAGTAGTATACCCAATTTGTATTTGTAAATAAGATTATAGGCTATTAAAAGTTTGTTGTATAATATGTAATGTGTAGTAATGAGATATTTCACAATGGAATTTGACTATTTGATCTGGTTCAGTTGTTATATTGCTAAAAGAGCAAGTTCATCCGAGTTGTACTATGAATCTTGCTATAGAATAGAATTAAAAATAAGTTTTCTCGCACTTTACGATTGTTTTGTTAATACTGTACTGTAAGACACACTATTACTGTGTAAATAGTAAAGGGGAATAGAAGAGCACTTGTGTTGTGTTGAGTAAATGTGCAAAAGTAATAGCTGCGAGGATGTGTAGCTATTATTTACGCATAAAATGTAGATACATTAAAAGAAGGAGGGCCCTAGGTGATTGAAAGGAAGTGAGTGCCAAAGGATTCCTTGCGTAAGTATGATATCCCTCTTACTGTCTAATTTCAATAGAATTGATCATTTACTCTGGATTACGTACCTAAAGAAACTTCTCTCAGTGTAAATGCAATGTTTTAGGTACTTATATAAAGGCAAAGAAAAGAATTTACAGAAAGTTATTCTAGGGGTTTGCAGTTTAAAGTTTGTTTGATGAAAAATTCAGTGTTGACAGACGAACATAAAATCTGTCAGAAAATACATAAGGAAGGAAGAGAAATTCCTTCTACCTACTTTGTATTCCGTATTAAAACTATAAATGTTATGCAAAAATGTATTCTGGTCTGGTCTGGCTGGCCTAAGTAGGTATCTCGATCTTAAATCTGTCTTTTTTCAATCTCCAAAGTAAGATATTTAGTAGCTACCTTGCTTTTCCTTTCCTTAATGGTCTCAGTATTTATTTAATGCGGTGCGTGTTCCAAGTTCCAATAATACATACGAATTGAGTTGATTTTACAATGTAAACTTTGTCTGCAGAGCTTGCCAATTTCTGAGAAAGCGGAAGAAACCCAAGATGAGCCAACAGGCAGATCAGATCTCAGTTTGGGGATGAGTCGGTTCAATTCAATGTAGACCTGTCTTTTCTGCGTGGAAGAAAAGCAAATGTTTCATGTGAAACTTGTGAAGTAGTAGGATTCGGGGATTTTCGCAAAATAAAAAGTGTGTTGAAAAAACAATTTCCTAATGTAGTCTATTGGCTTGGCTTGGCTTAACTAATCTTGTAAATAATAGAAACGTATCTTCTCCGGATTCGTAGATTCGTTACGTTACGCAATGTTTTTCAAGGGAAAACAAACTTGTTGCTTTTATCAAAACAGAAGAGTACAGTATTAACAAACAGGAGTAAAGTTATGTATGTATGTAAGAGGACTACTTTAAATGTTAACTACGTGAATAGTAGTGAATGTATAGTTTGTAAGATGATGAGATGAGATGCGTGAAGCTAGAAGAAGTGTAATGGATTTTTGAGGATAAAAACAAAACAGGAAATCCTTTCTCAGATAAATAAGTGTGTAGGACTACAAGCAAGAATCTCGCAAGTCAATGTACTTAATTTTAACTATGTTAGCTGTACTTGTACTTGTACTGTAACTTGTACAGGACAGATCTCTACTGAAATGACGAGATGAAGATGAACGCACGCTTACTCGCTTACGACTCAGAATTCAGAATTCAGACTCAAAGGCAAAATAGTATCTGTATCTGTATTACATTAGTGAAGAAGAAGACAAACCCAATCCAATCCAGGACAGATACACAACAGAAGACAAGACACACAAGACACAACTCCTCGTCAGTTCTGATTCCTTGTAAATTGAAATGAGTGCGTGGTATGGTCTGGAGTCTCTAAGGCCTAACTTTGGTTGTCTTCCCTTACGCTTACTCTTACGCTTACCCTAAAAAGATGACAAGACTCTTGCTGAGACTTCATACGGTTTCCTTCTCCTAAATATCTTAGTATGTGCCTCGTGTAGCCAACATGCATGTATGGTGGCCTGGCCTACAAGTAGAACGCGAGTACCTACCTACTTCTCTACATGGAGTTGTTACTTATGTAGAATTACATTCCCACTACATCCAAACTCAAAGTCAAGTCAAGACACAATAGACTAAAGACAAGACACTATGTAATGTACAAGAGATTCTTATTCAATGTAGCCATTAACCACACCGCAGCATCCCTAACTCATTTCTTTCCAACTTGGAACATGTAGGGGAGTCTTAAATTACCAAGCGTACATCACACACTGATAACTACATTTCTTATTATAGATACATAGTACATTCACAGGACAACACAACACACTTCGTATAGTAATAACTATGTATGTGTGTACTTACAATAAGTATCTTACACTTACACTTATTATGGTATGGCTAAGGATAAGGATATCCTACAATTCTACAATCCTACTGTATCTTCGAAAATAGACGGGACGAGGGAAGCCACTTAACTTAGTAAGTATGAAAGTTTGAAAGTATGGATGAAGATGAAGTTCTTGTTAGTGTTTTGTTATATTACTACCTAATGTAAGTGTAAGTGTAAGTGTAACTATATTATGTTTCTTTGTCGTCCCTTTTCTTCCTTGTCCTCCACATTATTAACTACTAGCTTTAAATAACTTTTACACGAACACTTCTCTTACTCTTACTCAATGTGTTACATAATATATTGGTCTACATCTATACGTACATCTGTATTGTACCTAAGTATTGGTATTGGTATGTATTTGTGTGTAAAATGCAAGAGATACTTTTTTGTTCCCCACACTAATTTATTTTTATATGTACTACACTACGGATAGTGTTATATATTGGTATAGATTTGTAACAACAATAACATATTTTAAGCAAGATGCATTAAAAGCGTAAAGTATGATACAAAGATGGAAATACAATGCATTAACCGTTATCTCGTGTGGTTTAGTAGAGCTACACGGTAGATCTGATAGGATACAATGGAATTCTTCTCATATTTTCATAAGTAGTCTACTAATACATACTTTTATATACATTTGAAAGATTAACTTTCCTAATCTCAATCTCAAAAGGATTAGCAAATGATGGTTCAACTTTAAATGTAGTAGGGTATACAGGAGAATAAAGGAAGAATGTAGCTACTTATAATACATTCTAAAATATTTCGGGTACAATCGTGACATAATGTAAGTAAATCCGCACAGAGCCTAGGTTTAGAGTCTAATTTGACTTTTCCCCATTGTATGAATGGTAGTCTTGTTTTCTCAATCGAATTAGAAATACCTATACAGGAAGGGGTACCTAAAGATGTTCTAGTGCATCCGTTCATATTTTTCGATCGTTAAGGTGGGGTTAAATCATTCCACTAAAATATATGCACTGGATTTTCGAATTCTTAAAACTAATGATAGTTTGCGTAATTTTGTGTCCAGGAGATGTAAAAGATATCACAAAAAATCCCCTACTACTGTAGAATGGTCTAGATGAATAAAATAACTTTATTTCTTTTAAATTCGTGAAACCGTGATTTTTATTGTGTAAAAACTCAGTATGGTCGTTTAAAAAACGACCTAATTTTACATGCAGTACACATGTTTTGGAGTTACGTGTTACGTAAATTGGGAGACGGTACTGGCCAACCTTAACCTAGTATATTTCATAACTATGTCAGTAAATAGATGAAATAATATGTAAGACCTCTTGACTCGCTTTGTTGTTGGATTTTGTTATGTAATGTTATCTATTACTTGGTGACTAAGCAATATTTCTTTAATGAGAAAATAACCACCTCTTTTGACTGAGCTAGGGTTCTACATTGTACTGCCACTTACTAGGACTGATACATCTATACACAAAGATAAATCAAATCATATCGGATTTCATGGCATCGGTTTTTTCTCCTTTGTGCTTCACATTACCTAATCATCTATCATTTTTGATGCCAATACATAATGTATTGTATACTAAGATATAACTCTACTACTAGAAAATGAATATGCTTTTTTATAGGATACAATTACCTGAATATTTTACATTATTATAAATACTACACCTGTTGCACTAACTTGTTTAACCGATACAAACTTTTTTATCACACTAAATATCTACATATCACATAATCGTGACGTGACGTTGCTTTTTATAGGCCAAGATGTCATCTGTATAAATATGCGTTTACAGTTAATGAATATTCTTTCGAATATAAAAATGTTATGTGATCCTTAAAAGCATGCATAACGAATAGTAAGTACATCTATTGGTAATATTATACCAAAAATAGAATATGATTTATTAAATTGCGGTAAATTCTTGGTCATTGACTTACCGACACGTACGAACCCTTCTCTCTTCTCCGGTCGAAGAAACTGAGCACAAGATGAAGAAATAAGTAAGAAAAATATGCTGGATTTCCATAGGAAGAGCTTTTTGCTTTGTTCATTAAGTAGCACCATCGTTTCCACGTGTTTTTTAAAACTTTTGTAGATTTAGATTCTTAATTCACATTAACACGCACTGGCAATCAGATCAGATCAGTGCAAAAATAGAATGCCTAATATTATCACAATTAATTGAGTTTAACTTAGTTAAGATGAGAATCACAGTGTGCAATTACTGTATTCAGATTCAGAATTGCCAACTTTTTCAATTGAATGTTGAAGTTAAAGGGAATTTTAAATGCTTACGCATATACGTAAGTAATATGTGTTTGTATAAGTATGAAAAGCACTAATTGTGGTTTGTATGTTGTAGTATAGAGACACTTTATGTACTTAAGTATAAGATGCTAGCTAACACTTACAAATAGTTAGGCATATTATGTAATGTAAGTAACATAAATGTTCCGCTATGGTTTGGTTTGGTTTATTGTTGATTTTACGAATAAAGGAGTTGAGAATTGAATATGTTCGTTATGGAAGCTGGGAATTCAATTCGTAGAGTAAAGCATAAAGGAGCCGACCAGCAGCTCACTCAATTTGATTGATATTACAGTGACGAGATGATTCTTCGGTGTATCTGTAGTAGTAAAAGCAGCAAGAGGATACCTAGAGAGCAGAACAACCAAATGGTATAAGTACATATATTATTTGGGTACAATAGAAAAGTTATCTAAAGTTAAGACAAGACATTTCCAAAGATGAAGATGAGAGTGATGAGCGTGATATGCGTGTCCGAGAAAACTTAATTATCACATAGAGGCTAAAGTCAAAGCCGAATTTTAATACAGTACCTACACTTATAACAATAACCTACAGACTACATACATTCAGCACACAACACTACTTTTTCTATCAACATTGCATTGAATTAACATTCATTTTAGGTACATAACGTGTTAGTTTAGTTAGTACCTTATCCTTAGTAGTAAGAAACTCTTTTCTCTAAGCCCCTTTCCTATTTGCTTCAATTTATATGGGAAAAAGAACATCTTTCGCATTTTTAATGTTGTATTAACCTTATAAAGTCCTGAACGTTTATAAGTAACGTGGTGGAACATACAAGGTGTCTTCCTTTTACAGTATAGGAGTTTTGACGGACTAGTAATTTCTGTAGAGCATCCTGTGCATGGAAAACTATTGAGAAAGTACACCACTCTACAAATCTGATGTATGGGTTTTTGTTCCAAGCAAATCAAAATTTCCTCAAAAGTTTTCAAAATACCGTAATGTCCAGAATAGATGGCATATAACCCATTAAACCATGCTATGCAGGCTACCATTTGAGGATACTATAATTCAACTAGCATTTCTACAAACATTATTAGTCCGGATGTATATCATGATATTTCTTGGGTTTCATATTGTCCTTTTAAGATTAAATACCCTTACTTTTACAAGAAAGGCATCAATTGACATAGTGCAGTTTTCTTATACAGAATACAGGCAATTTTCTTCCAAGTAGATTTCAGTTTTGTGAAGAAATGAGTGTGGACAAATCAGCCTAGTTAGTGCAGTCTGTAAATATGTCATGTAAAAGATGCACCTCAATACATTTGATTAAAATTATTCCGTTTTAACCAGAAACTAAATAACATATTTAGTACCATGATACCTAATTATTACCACGGTATAAATAAACTAAAATGTTTAATTTTTAATTGTGTGATGTCCGAATAAATTAGTGCAAATTAATTGTAGGTAAAGCGATTTTATTCTAACCTATAAGTAATTTCAAGGTATCCATCAATACATTTTTCTGCAAGTTCATTTCTACTATTAACCAAGATTCCTTAGATGCGAACTGATTTCTATCTTGTTTGTATTACATAAATAAGAAGGCTTTATTGACACGAACAAACTAATTGTAAATGGGTTTTGCTGTAATCTTTCTTACAAACTGTGTAACATACACTTAAACATGTGCAACTATGAAATTTGCGCTATTAGCTCATTAACGTGCCTTCCTCGCTCACTTACATCATTTTGTATCTTATAAATTAATATACTCTTGTTACTCAAAATCATTCCTTAAGAAATCTAAAGAATTTTTTCTATCATAGTCAGTACTATACATACTACACAGTTTACATTTGTTGATAAGCAAAGCATGCTTCCAGATAAATAATTCGTTCTGGAACAGGCCGTGTAAATGAATTGGCTCCGTCGACATCTTTCAAACTAATAAGCAAAACAACTGACATGTCCGATTAAATATGGCTATATGGTTTATCTTTGTATTGTCAGGTTTCCCCGACCCAATCCGTCACGTCAACTCACGTCAGGTCAGTGCAATGCGATGCAAGACAATTGATAGTTTATCTCGGAGGTACAGTACGCTTTTACAGTACAGCACATCACATGCATCGCTACTATCATCTCATCCAAGTCAAAAAGGAAGTATGGAAATGCGTGTCAAGGTCTTTTGGAATGAACCCGAGTCGAGTGCAGTGCATTAGGAATATTACACAGAGCTCTACGTGATTCTATCTAACTCGCAGTCAGTTCAGAGTACAGTTTACAGTAAGTTAGCTACAGGTGTGTGGAGTAACTATTTAAATAATCATGTCAGATATTTTAGATTGCATTCGGTCGAATTGACTTCTTATTATGTCATGGGTAAACGTGTTTATAGTGAATAGTCTACAACAACGTTATATTAACATAAATGGGTATACAATGCATTTCCATCTATCTATTTGTTGGTTCAATCGTGCATGTTAACATTTTTTATATTGCCTGTATTCTGTATAAGTTAGCCACGAATATAATACATGTCGTAGGCACGCTTTAGCATTAGGACTTTGTACCATTTAACAATATTATGATAAAACTAAGCAGGACCCCTTCAGCAAACATTAAGCTGTATAGAAAATGAAATTAGAGATGTTGTGTTATCTACTGACAAACTAATTTATTTGAGATCCCCATGATTTTGTGTGTGAACTAAATGTAACTACTTAATGCAAATTAAGCGGCATTATTAGCAAATAGGTATGTATGTTTTACATATCAATACTTCGAACTACATTTTTTGCATGACTTGTTGGACTAAGCTACAAAAATAGTGTAAGACTTTGAAAACATATGGGCATCTGCCCCTCCGACAGATATGCTATATTATGTAATATAGAAGAGTGTCAATACATTGACACTTACTACCTAAATGTTATGTACAGCTTATAATAATTTTAGTACAGTGGTTAGGTTTGATGTGCATCAATGCATTAACTAACAACGTACTTTACGTATGTGAATCTGTACTCTGCCGGATTGGAGATTGAATCGAAATTTTTAACTGGACTGGACTGTACATTGAATAATATCATATCTATCAAACAAGACTACATACTATATTAGATGGCTATAAATACCTAAATAAAAAATAGTTACATCGTAGGTATACAGTATGGATACACGTTTGTATGTATTTTATCATAATCATAAGTAAGATGAACTTTTTTTGAGAGATGAGACTCTCGTGGTGTTTTTTATTGCCCGATTGCATTGGTGTGCATGGGATGGGGACCCCTTCTGTGTCACATTACAATAGCGGTTCTTTCCTCACTCTGGTCTTTAAGATTTTACTTTGTTTACTGACTTACATCTAATGCCTAGTATTGAACCTTTACTTTTACAAAGCAAGGCACGATGATAGAAATCTAGAAACAGTATTTTCCAAAGTATATGCTTGTACAATTCAGTTTTATGCAAGGAAATGTATGGGTATGGTTAGTATGGTATATATAATATCTGTATATCATAGAATACAAAATGACTAGAAATGCATTTCACTTCCAATTAATTTAAAATTAATATTTAATTAAGAGTATTTCCTCATTTAAAATTGCAATAAAGGTTAGGACATCACTGAATACATACTACAGATATTTTACAGCATAAAATTATTTTACTAAATATAGGCATTAGCAAACAGACCAGAAAAACCTAATTAATGAATGCATAGATTAAAATTAATGGAAAAGTTTAGTTTGTAACTTTTCTAGTAAATGTTTTATGTACTAGAAAACAGAAGTACTTACCTAGAATGATATTATTTGCAGTATAAGTAGTAAAGTAGGGTTACCTTTTCCTATGAGATGATGATGAGAATATCTCTACGTATGAATATTAGTAGATGAATATAAGAATGTAAATCACACGTGGTTTGGTTTAGTCTTGGTGTTGCTTTGGTTTGTCTATTGGATCTTCATGAAATGAACAAATTAAATGCTAAACGAAACTCTTTTTCCTTTCTATTAACACAATCCGTCAGTTTAGATTTTAAAAGATGTATTTAAATGTGATTATGCTGAGCTAACAATAGCCATCCGGATATTCTCAAGAGATTGATGACCACTTCATAAGAATTAACGAATGCCAAGGCCAAGAGGCCAAACAAGGCACAAGACAAGACAAGGCAAAGGGAATCAAGTACTGGACTGGACTGGACTGGAACTCAAAGCTAAGAGAGAAGAAAACAGACGAAGGCTCGGCCAAGCCCTTGAGGAAACTGATTTGATCTCATCTTAACTTAAGGTAAGCAAAGCAACCAACTTGAGATTATGAATACTACTTACTGACTTACCTACATTACATAACATTATAATATACATACACAATACATAACAACAATACAATGCTCTTCATTTTTTTCTCTTAAGGATAGGTACTCCTGCTTTGCTTTGCTTAACTTTACTCAAACCAATTCAAATTCAAGAGTCTTCAGTTGTTTTGTTGTGTTGTCCCATTGTAATCTAATGTAATTCAATGTAGGTAACTCACATACATATATAAGTAAAGTACCATTCATAAAGTCAGTTAAAGAAAACTGTACAAGTAAAGCACGAAGCTTTTATCTACCTGTTACCTATATAAGCAAGTGCATTTAATGTAAATGCAAGTATCTGTATCTCATTTCCCTGTTGTGTTTGTGTCTCTCTTCTTTCTCCTATTCTTCTTCCCTGACTTTTTTCAATCACAATGCACTTCACAAAAACATAAGTGGAAAGATAGCTATTTTTATTCATCTTTCGTTTATTATTCAATAAGGAGGAGTAAATCTGGACTTAAGCCTTAAGAAATGTATACCTTTATTTCAATTATTCTTTATCCATATACCTATCTTTAGGTACCTATTTATATTTTATAAGTAATATACTTTCTCAGATGACATTAAATAAGTAGATGCTATTAAAAGGCAGAAAACTTTTCTACCAGAGTGTATCTAAGCCCATTATTATAATGTATTCATCTTGATAAGACAATCCAAGCTTATTCTTGGTATCTGTTTGCTCACCGGTTAAAACAAGCTTGTCCCTTTCATTCTTATTCTTACTTTTTCACTTCAAGTATACCTAGACATCCAGTCCAGTGTTTTATTGTGACTGGACTGGCCTGGACAGTTTTTTAGTACGTTCATGAATCCTTAAGGAACTACTGTATAAAACACAACAGGCCAGCAGGAGTGTCTTAATCTGTTAACTTCACTTTACATTGTCATTGTGATTGTGTATTTAATGTCGGATACTTGTGTGCTTTATGTATTTTAGTATACTAAACAACTGCTTATGAATCTTTTATTGCAAGGTGATGTTAACTTTTGTTTATTACATAATACTTGCTTTAAAGGTACAGGAATTGTGTATTGGTTGCTTTTTATGATTTCCTTCAAATATTATAACATAAAATATGATACAATTTCTTTATTTTATACTCCTATACCAAGAATGTGTAAATTAACACTAAAATATTCTCACAATGCCACAATTCTATTAAATATACTAAAAATACGTACTTGTGATGATGCGATTCATAGGATAATGTTTGTACAAAGCATCTGTACAATTATATTATATAAAAAATTGTTTGTAGTTAATTACTCCTAAAAGGCTTCCTTATATGTTTGGAATTATTTTGCATTTGGTTTACTTGAATAAATTATATTTTTTACACTGATGAATCACAACCTTGAAAAAGTGATAAAAACTCAAATATTTTGTGTTTCATTCCACCATTCAATAAGATCAGGTTTCGATTTCAGGAAAGCGTAAACCTAAAGCCACATCAGGCTTTTATCTCGATTTAAATCACATAATCACATTATAAACACGAGAATTTCAGTAATGGCTCGCTGTATAATAAAGTGCAAAGTAGAAATTTTAATCCGAGTCCTGTTCAGTTCATTATGTTTACACATACTACTTATTACTTTACCTTACCTACTTATTTCCTGTCTATATAATGTTTATAAGCAAACTATAAAATACATGTGCCTAATAGAATGTAGGTAACTAACTACTAAAGAAAAAACAAATTGCATAAGTAGTTTGATTAATCCTTAAAGTTATCTGTATATACTGATTTTTGTTTTAGTATTTTATACTTATGTACAGTACACCTATCGTTTAATCTATTATCTATGTAATATAAAAGTGGGAGGGGACAGGTGAGCCCTTAAACTTTACTAATCGAATATCGTGTTCACCACACGGAATACGAAATTCATTCCAGAGCGAGCCGACTGGTTTTCTTTCTCTTAAGCAAACCCATTCCAGAGAAGAAGTACATGGATTTTATCCAGCTTTTAAAGAGTTAATCGTAAATGCGTTAAAAAAGGCATGTGGACTGGTATTGGACTGGACTGAAGGCAGCTAGGTACTTACACACATACTACAAATTAAATACAACACACGGTAACAATAACAATCGATTACAGACACAGAACACAACAAACAAATATACTTTAACATTTACTATGACTTGACTGGAATAATCTTAGCATAATATAACGAACAGAAATAAACCATTGTAAAACGAATGTAACCAAGAGATTGTGCTAAATATTTGCACTAAATAAAAGCACTAGTTTTTGACAATAGTGAATTGGCGCAGGGTACACAGCCAATTATAGCCATTTAGTACTGCTAGTTCTCATAAGATAATTTTAAAATATTATGGGCGTGACTAAGGTAAAGTAGATATAGATAAGGTAGTTTGCCTACATAAACTCTATGTTAATACAAACCAGCCAATGAGAGGCCAGAAAAATGCGCGTCTGTGACGTCAGCGAAGCGTAGTGCTTGTAAAATTCCTATTTAAACACCGAAAACCAGAAAATACGGGAGACTCATTGCGAACTATACCTCCTTGAGTATCTACTTTACCTAGAGCGTGACCATAACTTCGAGGGGCTATTGCCGATTTAGCCCATTAACGAACTGAATCTGCCTCTTTAGCCATTTAGGCTATGTGCTAAATCTTACTGGAGTCGGTCAAATCTGTCAAAAGTTATGTCCAGACAGACAGACAAACGATCATTATAAAGTGGTTTTTGTCAGCCACTTAATAAACTTGCATAATATTATAACACATGTGTATAAGCCATAGTAAGGAACAAAAGTACTTAAAGTACACTACACTACAAACACAAGTTCAGAGAGTATTGTACTTGGTCTGGTGTAGAAAAGAGATACGTCAATTGGCAAACTGATGGTAATGCTAGATGTTACTAGACAGCGTAATTGCAGCATTGGTGAATTTATGTGCCAGAAAAAACACCATTTGTTTAATCCAGCCAACCGTGGTTGATATCCAACTATCCTATAAATATGTATGCCTTTGACTAATGCAATGCACTCGTATTACTCGTATAGTTCAAGGGAGTTACTTCCATATTATGTAAAAGTACAAATTTAAGATTGGATATAGGGGATACTGTATGTCTGTGTGTGTTCCGGGTTTCATTGTTGTTAAGAGATTTAAGTTCACCATTCAAGAAGGCAAAGATTCTACTACAAAGTACAAAGATGCGGAATGAATGCATTTAGTTTAACTTCACTTGTGCATCTTACTATATAGTTAAGTGGATCCTTTGCATGCATAATAAACAAGAGACAGGGCAAGTACCGAAAACACTAATAGATACTTTCCTATTGTTTGCTTCTTTCTGCATAATGATACGAGTTCCCTATCGCTACTAATAATACTTAATGTTATAAGGATCTACGAAACTGTAATGTGCACTCTTAATTTTATACTGCATGTACTACAGTACATGTAAAAGACAATAAAATACAAATGTACAATTCCTGTGAAGATTTAACAATTAAATGGATACAGAAAACTGTCTCCAGTCTCCAATTGCAATTTAAATTGTGATATTAATTAAATTATGCAAAAAAATAAATACCTAAGTTACGTATTTGGTATGTCGCTAGCTTAAATTAGTTTCATACAAGATTTGATTACAGTACTACAGATACCAAGGTATAAAATTATATCCAATTGGTATTAAGTATTGCTATTGATTATCAACTTTTCAGAAATATCAGACAATTACGTACAATCAATAAACATTGTTTTAATCGCGTCGTCGCCAGTATCTCTTTTAGTACAAATATTAAAATTCTGTAGAATATTTAATTACAGGTAGTTCTTCATAGATAATGAAAGCAACAAAAAATACATGGAAAAGTTGCCTACAGTTTATAAGTTTATACTATTTTGTCGCATACTTATATATACACAGTACACACTATTTATTATACAAAACTGAGATAATGTAATATTATATTGCTAACAATTACTAACGATTTAGTGCTAAAACCAATTACAATTTGGTCATAGCATTGGAAGCAAGAAAATTAATTTTGTAATACTAATGCATATTAGGAGTAATATGAATATGAATAGTTTCAAGTTTCATTTATTAATGCAGGCATGCATAAGGTAAAACTTTTCGCTACGTTGATCTACTTTCACTCTGCATGGTTTTCTAATTAATTTTCTTTCGTAACTGAAAGTTCTACTTGTAGCTAGTGATAAATTATATTATGTAAATACATCTCAAGATATTAACCGTAAAAATAAAATATATTTACAGCAGACAAATAAAAACACAAAATCTATTGTTTATAAATAGTAGGTAATTAATTAGTAACAAATTTTGTGTCTTTACAATAGTTAAATTCAATTGAATAACTATGATATAAAAGGGTGAATTAGTCAATTACCTACCTTGATACCTTGGTAGAAGAAATTGTATAGGTTATGCTGATTTTGTATATTTTTTACTTGAACTGTGAACACACACTAATAAAAAGTAGCCCATAAAACAAAAACAATGGTATACTTTATATGGTTATGTGATTTAATGTATAAAAATACGTGAGGTGAGTGAGATCGAGTGTTAGCAGAAGATTGTGTCGTGTCCTGGCCTGGCCTGGCTTCTTGCTACTTCTTTCGTCTTTACTAACTGAAGATGTTATGTTCGCAGTAGTAGTTAGTTTTTCTTTGCTCTTCTGTTATGATGACTGTAGGAAACTGACATCACATCACATCACATCAACATTCTATGCTCAGCTCAACCTCAAACTCTTACTTACTTAATACACCATCATACACCTGAGCTCAAGCGGCGGGGTGGATCTTTTATGCTGTCCTGTATTGTACATTACATACTACTTCACTTGCACTTTTCAGATGCGACGTGACTTCCCTTTAGCTAAATGCTTTATTAAACTTGCACTTCCATTCACAATACATTCATACCCGATAACTACACTTACAATCTACTAGCTACAAGAGGTGCTTAGCAAAACATTTCTCAGGCATACATACATAAGTTAACATACGAAAATATGCGTCAGATATGTAGTTGTGCAAGAAAGAAATGTAGGAGCAGCCCAACACACAAAGGAACAAGACATATATCTCACTCACTTCACTTTTTACAATTTACAGATACACAGCAGCATAGCCAGGACCAGGTGAACAATTCAAATTGATCGAAAGATACAAAGAAGATCTCTTCTTTCACTCTTTCTCTTGTTTCCGATTAATTCTCCTCGTCTGATATAAAGACATTAATGATAAAGATGCCTGCAGCGTGTGTAATGACAGTGAGAAATGGGAGTAAATATTTACACACTGAGATTGCGTCTGCACAATGCTACTTTACTTTCCTTTATAAACATAAATGTATATGGAACATGTTTCATTCATATATACAATAGAGTACAATACCCTCATGCGTATAAAATTAGTTTGTGGTATTATATTTCACTTCATTACGCTAAAAGCAGCTCGGGATTCGAGATCTAGACATAAATCAATGTAAGCATAACCGAATTATGACTTTACACAGATCCTCACCTACTTTCCTTTAAGAATCCTGAAACATTTGCCAAAATACAACTATGTTCTCAGGAAAGTCAAATATGATTAGCTGATAAAAATGGTGTAATGGATGGAGATAAATTACATATCATCCTTTTCACTGCATATGGTAAGTGTAAGTAGCTAAAGTACATAATGCCGTCTGTCTGTGCCTTGAGCTACCTTCAATCAAAATACATTGAACGTGTAAGAAGTAAAGTTTGCAAGGAAAGCAAACATGTAGATTTGGATTTCCAGATGCCAAATAAAATATAGGTTATCTTAAGCCATGTAATAGATACTGGATGCCAATTTAATCTCAGCAATTTGTTATACAAGTGTAGACTGTAGACATGACATTCTCAACTCTTTCGTTCTGCTTTCGATACAGAAATTAATTGAATATGAATAAAATAAGATTCAGAATTTGTTAATGTAATACTGCCTACCAATGTGGTTTGCAGGTCTCATGAACTAATTTTAGCATGCTATGGAAGCGAATACAAATCAAATATCAGAGAATAAATAATAAATCAGATAAATAAATGAATCAGAAAATAAAATGGGGATATTTGGAAAATGATATCCAATCCAGTGAGATGGAATGTACCTGTGAGTTAATTATTTTGTTGAAATTCTTTTAATTGAATAGTATACTAGGTATGGGAATCAATATTAATCAATATTTTAACACTGTTTTTGGATCAAAACTACAATTCCAAAAAGATGTCTACCTATAATTAATCTGAGTCCCTCATGGAGAGTAAACCAGTTTGTAAAATTGCATCTTCCACTGTGTACAATTTGGAGTTACTATAATTTATACATTTAATACAGTAATATTATCGCTTAAGTCAGTTAAATAGATTAAAATGTGCTCCTAATTAAGGATAATGATAACAATGACAAGCATAGCAAAGGTACCCACATAAGTCTGAATCTCTATATACTTAAAAACTGAGTATGTAGTAATGTAAAGTATACTAACCTCAGAAACTGGAAAAGTTATCTTGGGTTTCGGTTGACAATGGAAAAGAAATAATAATGAAACGTGTCGGTGTCGTCTCGTCGCCTTTCTTTTCGTTCTATCCACTCGCCACGCTACTATCTTTGCAAATGCAAACTTGCCAAAAGTTTCTACTGCATTTACTTTGTCTAGTCTGCTCTTGTCTCCTACCCATTCTAAGTATTTATCTGCATTACTATATACCTAAGGCAACTAACACTAACGTTTAGTATCATGTTGTTAAATACCAAAAGTATGTTGTACTTTTGCACTCGAGACGAGAACAGTAAGCAATAGTAGTAAAATAGCAATGCAATTTTCTGCTCACTCAACTCATTCACTAAGGAACGTTACTTACATACATTACGAGTGCAAATCTACAGCAAAATCAAGTACCAAGAGAAATACTACTTAACAAGTGTGGAGATGAAAATGGCTTTTGTACAATATCTCCTGCGAGTAGAGTACAGAGTGCAAGAGGGATTTCCCTTGTCTTATTATACACCCTTACTCACTCTTATCGTTTACAGTATATATATGTACATATGTTGTGGTAATTCTGGTAATAGAAGTGCAGATGAAGTCATCATGTTATTATGTCGGTCCGTAGAGACACATTGCAAATAAT
Source organism: Tomocerus mixtus (assembly GCA_034694165.1). Lineage (NCBI taxonomy): Eukaryota > Metazoa > Arthropoda > Collembola > Entomobryomorpha > Tomoceridae > Tomocerus > Tomocerus mixtus. Next base: position 21,475 of record JAQFYC010002169.1, read on the forward strand.
GTTAGTTTGGTTTACTTGCAGTAAGTAAATATATTGAGTTGCATTAACTTGTGTGAGTGCGGTGTAAATAGGAAATTGAACCTACCCTACCTACACTGGTTTTACTATTTAGTGTTTAGTCTGCGTGATTTCGCAATAGGAAAGAGGAAATTATCCGGAGGAGAAATTGTGACTCTGACTGAGAACAGAACAGAAGGGAACATGAACAGTCTCACTTAAAAACAAAAGTCAACCAACTAATTGAGTGAAACGATGTACACACACACACATTCAGACATCACATTACATACTTAAATGCAATGAATACAAATACGAATACGACATGCTAAATATCATGGCAAACCTCAACCACAACTTGCAAGAGACGGCAAAACTTTTAGAATTACTAGCATAAATTAGGGGTTTACCTTATACAAATACTATGTACAGGGTGGGACGAAACTTTTAATTCGGGAAGTTTCCGAAGTTTATAAAATGTTATATGGAAACGATCTTTCATTACCGTGTAATAAGGTTCCCAGAGGAACATTTCGGTTTTTACGGTAAGTACTTATTGTGACAGTTTTGGAACAGTATGTCTTCAAATTGGCAGTTTTGGAATTGGCAAGCTTTAGAATGGCATATTACAATATTTATTTATTGCAACTATTTAATATTAATATGTATGTATGTATGCAATGGTTGCGTAGGTTGGTTGCAATTGCATTTGCTAAACATGTCGTGCTGATATAATTTTAGCTTAATTCTACTTATTATGGAATAACTGGAACGCTCGAGGTTATCTTAAAATGATTGTAATGACGGCAAAAATGTGTCTACTTTGCAACAAATTTCAAGGTAAAATATACGCAATATTTTGTTGATTTCCGGGGAAAATTCCTAGTAAGTAAGGTTTGGATCGACCGGATGCTGATAACATTATGTCGTCAATAATATGTGAATCACGTTGTCCGACCCTGTATAATAGAAGTGCAAGATCTTCTAGTTTGACTTTCTGTTTGACTGAGAAAAGGAAGGCGACTCAACTCACTCCCAGTCATTATATAGAGAAACAGCAGCAATAAAATCAGGACAAACCAAACTTAGCAAGAGCAGACCAGGACCAGGCTCAGCAAAAGCCAGGGAATAAACAACACGTCTTCTATTGCACAATGTAAAGCCTTTTCTGTGTTTCGTTATTTGCTACAGGCTTTTTTTTGCTTACAGTTTCTTGCCAATTTCGTTTAAAATCCAATGAGTCTTTTAATTTGCAATGTAATCTATTCCTGGGTCTCCTCTGTGCTTCATTGACAGCAGATTCTTCAACTTTTGCATTTTTAATCGCTAAAGAAAACTTTGCATTTAGATTTGCAATATAAATCAGGCTAACCATTTAAACAGTCAAAGATTCAAACATCCTAAGCAAACAAGCGGCTTTTCCTAAAAGTAAAATTCACTAAATGCTCTTGCGAAACCATAACATGTAGATCTTCCTCTATGCATTAATTTTCAAAAGAATTTATAATGCATTCTAAATTCTAAGGTTAATGTTCTTACAAAATTCTATTGCGTACAGAAAGTGAAATATAAAAGTCAGAGTGAGTAAAGCCATGTAGATTATACATTGTACATTTTACTACACAGGTAAGCATGAATTATGGATTAATTTCGTTTAATACTTACACTCACCCACGCAAAAGCGAGCAGGTAACTTTTTCATGGAGGGACGTTTATGTAAAATGTACCTACACCCCTATTTCAAATTGAATTTACTGGTATTCTCCACATTTTTTGTGTTTTCACTTTTCAGATTGTTAACTTTGCCTTATTGCCTTAAATATTTATTCGTTTACGATGAGATGAGACATGGAAATGGGACTAGGAAGATTTTATATGCGTGAAAATTTCTATTTGGTAAACTCATGCATGCGTCTACTGATATCTATGTACTAGTAGTAAATGTCATAGAAGAGCTTTCATGTGCATAAAGATACGCATTTTAAATTCAACTCAGAAAGTAGATGTTGATGTTAAACTGTTGCCTTCCCTTTCTTGCAGGTCTATATTAGGCAGGGAAATATATGTACACTCAAACCGAATCCATTCCACTAACATTAAATAACAAGAACAACTTGTTTGAGATTTGGGATGCTATGTACTATCTGCCATGCTATTTATCGTTAGTGTGTTATCTCTTATTGTAGTAAATAGTTAGTATATAAAAATTTAGAATGCGAATATACATGAGTACGCTATCTAAACTGAACTGTAATGTTGTGAGCTTGTTATACTATGATTTAGCTCTGCCTCGTTAAATATTCATGAATCCTCTACGGGTTGAGAATTGCTATTATAAACTGACACTGTGTAGACTCGTAAACTATTTAGCTGTCTTTATGAAATATTATTACCTACTTAATTTAAACCGATTTCATAAAACGCATTATGCGTATCATCGCTGCACCATTTAAATATACGTAAAAGGTACCTACCTATTACCTATTTACATACATAATATGCACTATTGTAGGAAGTAATCATATAGAGGTGGTGTTAAATACTTTAAAGCTGTAACAATTGTAATGTTGAAGGGATACCCAAAATTATCAGGTTAAGCTAAATTCTACAAATGTGTCATTGAATCATACTCATACCCTAAAAATCTCAGTAATCATTAAATTCTTAATAATATTGTCTTAACCAAATTAACGAGAGACAAATAGAATTACCCAAAATGGAAAATGTAGAGCTTAACAACTTATTTTAACTAATTTGTACAATAGAATGTAGTGGAAGTGGAATACATTGACCACATAAAATAGATATAAAAGGACGACAGATCTACTGCGAATAATTTTCTAGATTCCAAAATGCAAGTGAAAAAGCACGCAATTTGTGTCTACTTATAATTGTATTGGAATACAATGACTCGAGCAGAGGCAAACGTAATGTATAAAATCACATATAAAAAATGTACAGTCTAATCTAAATTGTTCATTTAGACTGCCCAAAACTATTCCTACTTCCTACCTAAGTTAGAATAGAAATTCGAGGATTATCTGCCTAATGTAAGCAGAGGGAGATTATTTAGCATCTATTTATTTATTTAAATGATGAAATTTATAAAAATCGATATTTGACAGCCCACTGACTTCTGGCATGATCCATGATGAACAAAGCAATTGCTAAGTCGTGTTGGTTTTATAGTAATATTATTATTAGGACAGCATGAGATGTCCATGTCCGTTTTGTCGTTTTGTCCAGCACAATAATGCACACGAAGAGGTATTTATAGTCTTGAATCATATGCCAAAATATATTTTACGTGAGCGCGACTTGAAATTTTATGTAATAACCCTAATACAAAGAACAACTAAATTACCATCACTACGTGTGTTGTCTGTAAGCTATTTATTTGGTTTATTGTACACTTGAATTAGAAAATAAGTAAATGCATTAGGTATGATTTATGTCAAGTAAACGAATTACCAATAAGACATTCCTTTTTTAGATGTCCCACTGATCTATACTTTTATAGTACTAAAAGTATTGCATTTAATGTTAAATAAGTTGTTTTTACCTTTAAATATACGAAGGTTATTATTGTTCTGGACCACCGCAGAGTGTTCATTCTCTTCATAATACAGTTTGTACTCTCAAACGAACTGAACAATTATTTGTAATGCATTCCGGATTTATACTGACAGCCCTTGCTCTAAGTTTTATTATTCTGGTCAGAAAAACATCTTTTTGCCATAACTTTTTTTTCATTAAGATTCCTATTTTTCTTATGCTATTTCTGTCTTCAATCTCAATAAGATCTTAGATATTGTGTATTATTCTCACGCTAAAACCATTTCACATCCCCCAAATAAAGTGATTCTGTTTTGAATTTTTAGCAGCTAAGCGGTTATTCCACAGATGCGAAGAAAAGTAAAAAGAAAGATAAATCCTCAAACTCTACTTCTGGACTGAACAAATACGGTTCAATTCATTGTGATGACAGTGGAATTAGTTTTAACATATCCAGCAAGTTTGAGATGAAATTAGGTTAGCAAACATTATTTTGCATTTTTTCGTGATGCATATCTCTAAACTATTATTAACTATATAATATAATAATGTATCATTTAAAGCTACATCTTGTATTCTTCCTGTTATGAGCAACTTGAAGTCTTTGAATGCTGGTAAAGTTATGTCGTCGTCAAATGAGGTTTCACCGGTAAATCTAATGAAGCTTTTATAGATTGTAGTATCTTTAACGTTTGTGAGCATAACCCGTATAACCTAAATAAAAATAGGTATACATAAGTAGATGTATTAATTGTCCGGCTCCTTTGCAATCTTATGACAGAAACTTATTCAATGCGCATTTAAAGAGATGAAGTGTGTCGAAACAAAAACGGGACAGATAATCAGACAATGTGTCATGGACCTTAAAACAGTTTTCATCCAAAAAGAAAAGCAAACCATTTATGTAGCATCTCAGGAATCCTGTTTAGCCCTTCATTCTGCCGAACTGAAATCTGATTACAAGTCATACACCAAATATACTAATTGTCTGTTGGATAGCAAGTGGCTAAAACAGGTAAATAATTTACATCTTTGTAAACTTGTACATAAAAGGCCCAAAATTGAGATTAACTAGGGCAAACACACCGAGAAATTTTTATTTCTCACCACCTTAAAAATTCATCTTAATATTTTTCGAATTATTATTACAGTTATGCCCAAACAAGAAAGTCAAATCTGGAAGTTTCCAAGCAGGCAATTTATTCAATGGATAATTAATTGTTTCAAACTTCTCAAATATACATATTATGTAGTATATTATATATTTCTGATTTACATACATTTCTAAAGTTCATCAGCAGGATTCTGACTTGTTTTCTAAATGTATTGGAATATTCATATCCATCAATAAATTTTTAATAAAAAAAGTAATTTATAACTATATCGGATATGTATATATTCTGTATTAAAAGGTGGCTACTATTGTAGTAAGTGAAGTAAACAGTTAATAGGATATGCTTTCTATCTGTCTATCTTGCTATTATAAACTGACACTGCGTAGACTCGTAAACTATTTAACTGTCTTTATGAAATATTATTACCTACTTAATTTAAACCGATTTCATAAACGCATTATGCGTATCATCGCTGTATTGAATACTTTAGTCTTGCAATTGTAATGTTGAAGTGATACCGTGAATTATCATATTAAACAAAATGCTGCAAATGTGCCATTGAATCATACTCATACCCTCATACATCAAATGCTTAATAATAGTATTGTCTTAACCAAATTAACGAGAGGCAAATAGAATTATCCAATAAAAATGTGGAATTTAACAACTTATTTTAACTAATTTATAGAATGTAGTGGAAGTGGAATACATTGACAAAATAATATAGACCTAAAAGGACAGATCTAGCGAATACTTTTCTAGGTTCCAAAATGCAAGTGAAAATAAGCACGCAATTTGTGTCTACTTAGAGTTGTATTGGAAATAATTGGAATGCAAGGACTCGAGCAGAGTCAAACGTATAATATGTACAGATTGAATTGGATGTGACCAAAACATCAAACCATAATTTTACATGAATCACGTATGAAAAAGCATACATCATAATCCAATAGTAAATTGTTCCTTTAGATTGCCCAAAACGATATCTGCTTCCTACCTAAGTTAGAATAGAAATTCGAGGATAGTCTGCCTGATGTAGGCAGGGGGCAGATTATTTAGCATCTATTTTTTTAAATTATGAATTTAAAAATAAATCGATATTTGACTATGGACTGACTTTTGACGTGATCCATGAACAAAGCAATTGCTAAGTCGTGTTGGTTTTATAGTAATATTATTATGATGTCCGTTTTGTCGTTTTGTCCAGAACAATGATGCACACGAAGAGGTATTTATAGTAGTCTTGAATCGTATGCCAAAATATATTTTACGTGAGCGCGACTTGAAATTTTATGTAATAGCCCTAATACAATGTACAACTAAATGACCCTCACTACGGGATCTGTTGTCTGTCTGTAAGCTATTTAATTAGTTTATAATATAATACACTTGAATTAGAAAATAAGTATATGTGTTACCGGTAAATTCGGTAATAAGGCATTACCGGTAATGCCTAGGCAAAAACGGTAATGCCTAGGCAAAAACGGTAATGTTTCTAAAATTTCAGTTTTTGGGTCAAAACATTAATACGACAAATTTTA
>JAQFYC010002170.1:0-27680 GCA_034694165.1 Tomocerus mixtus
GAACAAATTAGTGTAGATACCACAAGCTTAATGTTATTAATATGTGTATGACGAATGTGTATTCGGTGAGCTATTGATTGATTGCGTTTATTAATGTGACCAAAAATTAACAATACAGTTATCTTCCACAAACAGTCACTACTAGCTAAGAATTAATAAAAGGAGATATTAATTATCAAACATAAATTCGTCAAAAATAATATTATCATGTAATGTAAAATGTATATAGAATAATTTTTAGTAATTCGGCATTAATTCCTCTTAGCAATGAAATACTCTCGAATTCGCTCATCAAATTTTTTATAAGAGCCAATTTGTTTAATATCTGGAGGTAATGAGTTCCACAATTTTGCACTCCTGTAGGAGAAGGGTGTACGGGCAAAGCTAGTGAAGATATTAGATAGAACAAGATCTGTTTGTCTTCTTAGTACTCGTTCTGTAGTTTGCTTAAAGAAATAGTCTTTTCCTACTATATATTCGTGGAGGGGTGCATGAGAGTTCATTACATGAGTAAAAATAAACAGGAGTGAATACACATCCCTTCTTTCTGCTACAGTTAACAAGTTTTCCTTTTCCAATAGATTGTTTCTGCTCTTTGCTTTTCGCACACGCTTATTCCACAGAATTTTGTCACACATCCTAATCATAACATTATCAATTTTTCCGATTCTTGTTGGAGACATATTCCCCCAAATTGGTAGGCAGTAGTCTAATACCGACATAACTAACGAATTACATATTATCCATAACTTGTCTCTACTGAAAATTTTTTTATGTCTTGCAATTAGTTTACTTCTTCCATTCATTGCACTTACTACTTTATCCGAATGTGCAGTCCACTTAAGATTTTCATCGAACAGTACCCCTAAATAAGTAAACTGTGTCACCTGCTCAACTTTATCTCTGTTAATCTTGATGTCAACGTCCAGCTTTTATTATTTACAGCGTATATGCTAAATTGATTTAGTTTTTAGGTATACTACTTGTCCCCACTTAAAAATAATTGCAGCACTATAATAAAAAGTTTACTAAAATTATAGTTGGTAATTTGGTAATTACAAATTTTTGAGTTTATGGAGCTACTAATGTTATTGGAAAATAAACGTACATTTTATGAATCTATAGGCAAGTTAGACATTTACTACATAATAGAAGCATTGTTGAAGATATTATATTTATCCTTTCATTTCATTGTGTTGTGGTGCATGAATAGCAAACAAGGAATAAATATTGCAATCGTAGGTATCCTGTATTTATGACAAGAGCTACAACCTACAAGAGTGCCGACTCTGGTGTCATTGTCATTATCCACTGCTGATAACAATAATCATACCAACGCATACCATAACCGTCACTACGGATATCATGTGATACAGAGATACAATAATTATTTAAAAATAAACTTAACAATTCATTTACACTGTTTTATCCCAACGTCGTTTGTTCATTTTCATTTATTTTATTTTAGTTTATTTTTGTAATTTTCTATATTCAAAGTGACTCAGCTATTTTCAACAATATGCAATATCAGCTTTAATTGTTTACAAACTTCGAAAGGGCTGACTATCCAAGTAAGCACTAATTCTAAGTTGAAATGTGTACCGAAACCATACATTATATTGCATTAATGTGTTTCTTTTTATTTAATATAGTTATATTATTTTAAATTAAAATTAATATTATAATTATTCATTACAAATATTAAAGTGGACCACTTTACTTTCGTATTGTCAAAATTCTTTCAGACGACCCTGTTTTATCGTTGGAAGATTTTGAGTGAGTAAAATGTTGGGTTTTGGTAATTCAATACTACTGTTTGATTTGGAAAAGCTGGAACACCATAGCTCTATGATAGTAACTATGGAGAATAATGGTTCAATGTTTGGGAATTGCTCCCGAAAGAGTAAAAGTTACCAATTTGACAAATAAATTACGAGAAATTGTACTGTACTGTATGTACTTGAATAAGTCGGTGTTATAGGTCGGGTAGGCGCACATAATAGGGTGGGGTCTACGTTGATTTACCTATAATCTTTTAATACTTTGTAATCCGCCCGCACTTAATTACCCTAAGATACATACCTTCACATGTATAAGATACTTTTAGGCCTTAGACACAACTACACGGAAGGGATAGCCTTTGACCACTGTTGCTGGCAATAAGGGTCAATTTTCTTGGAAAAGATTAGGAAGGATTAGGTAAATTACAACTTCACCAATAGGGTGATACAATGTATACAGCGACTAGCGAACATACAGTATTATTAGGATTAGGACTTGCACTTCTACTAAGTGTGTGCAGCCATAAATGTATATTGAAAATTAGAGTTGTAGTCTAGTCTAGTGTCTAGAGTAGAATAATAAAATAAGTCGTAGTTATATTATTATAGTTTATGTATAAACACACAAATATCATTGTGTCTATTTTGCAGACAGGATTTTATCAGTCTTAAACGTTTTAGGAATATTTTATGAATAACTGTGAATGTTGAGTATTGACTAAAGATGGTTCTGTAAATATTAATGTTACCTTTAGCACAGTGAAACTAAAAGAGATGGAACAACATCAGCAAATTGCAAGAAATGCTGAGGTAATTCGTTGTCACCTAGATCATCTAGCCCGGAGAACAATTAACTTATTACAAATCCTGAATCTTCTGCACATCTTCATTCCAGATGAATGCAAAAATGAAATTGTAAGTACTTATAATATAATCTATGTAATAAAATAAACATCTCCTAATTAAACTTTTAAGCCTAAATGCATGTCAGTTGGAAACTTGGTATATTTTTATCTGCTAATAAACAACGTTTACACATTCTTTAAATAGGCTAGTACCTAACCTAACAATAAATAACTAATTGATTAATATAACAATGAATACTTGCAGTTAGCTGAAATAACGGAATACAGGAAAAACTATGCCTTTTATATGCTCGTAATGAAGAAGGTTACAGACGCTAATGCTAAATATTTGACCGGCGTGTTGCGAATAACCGGAAACAAAGATTTGGCTGATCTATTTGAACAGAGTGATGCATGGCCACTTGCCACTGAACAAGTATCTACTGAATCTTCAGGTAGCTATTCTAGCTTCAACTAAATAACCAAAGTGAGCATTACATGCTAATGTGCAATTCGCATTATGTGCTCAAAGTACGTCTATGGGGTAGGTGTAATTTATTTTGGTGACCACCCATATGGTCGTAGTGTGTGATATTTATTTGGGTGAACCGGTAAATGCCCAAATGGGTAAACTTGGTGAGATGGGTTTGATTTACTGAAATTGCACTATCATGATTATAAACAAAATAAATTACACCCACCGCATAGAACTGTGCACCCATTCAATACACTCCCTCCCATCCCATCTAAAATTCCAAGTTGATGCAATTTACTAAAACCAGAAAGAAGGGGATGATTTATGGGATGTGACATGTTACACTACTTTAGCCGTGTAACCATTTCGCACCCGTTATATTGCCTTGAATCCCCCTAATATAGTATTTTAGCAATTTGTTTTTATTCAGAAATCCAGATTGATGACTTTGAAATTATCGAGATTCTGACCAACGACCAACTCTTTTGTGCTCGCTGGCGGCACTTTTGCAATGTTTTGAACTTTAAAAACGCAGAGGTGTGCGACTTGGAAAGATTATTTAACTCCCGTGCTCCAATTTCAGAGATAATTTCAAAAAGTTTGAAACATTGGAAAAGCATTGACCCCGTTGATGCAAATATAAAATGTCTTCCTGCCAAACTAAGGAAAATTGGATGTTTCAAATGTGCCGGTAAATTTCTTTTATCAATAATAAAATATTGTACGCATTTATATTTTACTAATAGATACTAGGGATGTTATTAAATTTTGAAACAAGCAACAAGAAACAAACAAAATCTCTCAGGATTTCTATAACAAAATTGTAAAAATAAATGTATTCTTTTTAAACAGAGGATATTGAAGATGTATTTGCAAAGCGTGGCTTTGAACGAGCTTTAGTGTCCCCAGTCACCCCGCGACCAAGATATTGGCCCGAAGAAGATCATCATTGGCAAGTGATAAACTCATTTTTTCCCAGAAGGGCCCATGAGCATTTATTGGTTGATAACATGATGAAGCATCTTCTCACGAGTCAAGAGAAGACACTAATTTGTGGAAAAGTTGCCATCACCGGTTTGGGCGGAGTTGGCAAGTCGACCCTGGCAAAGTCTTTTGCCGATTCATACAAGGATGTGTATCAGCACATAATCTGGATTGATTGTGAGGACGGAAATCTTGTTTCCTCATTTCAGGAATTGTCAAAAGATTTAAATGTAAAGCCAAATCAAAGTCCTACATTCTCCTTAAAGTATTTGGTGAAGGAAAGTTATGGCAAATTGGCCGAATTTAAATGTCTTTTGATATTTGACAATGCAAAATGCCACAATTCCATAAAAGATGTATTACCGAGTGCGAACTATAAGAATTTCCATTCGGTGATCACTTCCAGGAATCGTAGATGGGGAAATGAAGCCACTTTTGGAATAATAGGGCAAATACATTTGAATATCTTTGATGAAATGGAAGGTACAGCATTTCTGAAAGGAGCAATAAGAAATGTAGATACTTGTAAGGACTATCAACTTCGTCAACTTACAAAAAAACTGGGAGGACTTCCCCTCGCTCTACAAATTGCAGTGGCAGCAATTAACAAAAACAATATTCCGCTACCGGACTATCTTCAGGAGCTGCAATCGACAATTGACATCATACGCGACCCGGTAGAAGATTTAGGGCTGGATTATAAAAAGTCAATCTATGACACTTTGAGTATTTCAATCAATTTAGTCAAAAGGGAACCCCGAGGGGGTGCAATGGCGGTCCGTCTGCTCCGAGTATTTTCCTACATTCGACCTAATAACGTCAAATTAAAATTCTTTAACTCAGTATTCAAGTGCAAAACAGAAATTAGCGATGCCCTCCACACATTGGAAACGTATTCCCTAGTTTCCAAAACCATTCGTATGGAATCCATTCTATGGAGTACACACACCTTGATTCAGGAAGTTATCCGTTGCAAAAATTGCCAAAGTCTGGAATTGGAAACCCTCAGAATGATTCTTAGCTGTGACAAAAGTTTTGCCGAAACGAAATTGATGCCCTATACTAAATTCGCCGAAAGTCACCACGAAATCCATTCGGAATATGCCAATGTCCCTTCAGAATTGATAAATCAACTCAATCTGTCAGAACTTGTCCGTAAACAAAAGTTTGAAGAAGCGACTGCTCTTGCCAGGCTAATATACACGCCAAATACTCACAAGATCTCCAACGAGTACACTTTAGGAGTCTGTTTATTCAAAGAAGAAAAACTGGAAGAGTCCCTTGAGGCTTTTGATAACATTTTCCAGAAGTTGGAGCACGTCAATACAGATAGTAGCAGTACCAGTGTACGTGTTCGTCTGCAAATAATTGAGTCAAACGACTACGAAGAAGTAAATAGTTTAGAGGTGGCAATATGGCTGCTGAATTTGCAATCTTTGGTGGGAGTGCGCAATAGCAGAATCAATGAGCTCCTTAACTCTAACTTTAAAAAACTCCAAAGTATTGTGATTGTAGGAGGGAGCGATGCAACGATTAACATATCGCTATTTGCAGAAATAAAAGACGTAACGATGCATGGCGTCACAGTTTGTTGGAGGGAATCCCCTGTCGTTTTTCAAATAAAACGGATATCTCTACATGGGGTAACATTTGTCAAAGAGGATTGTCAAGAGGCGGAAAAATTCCAGTTTTCCCAACTGCCTTTAAAAATGGAAAAATTGGAAATTGTTGGCTTTGGGTCGTCAACAATCATTCTCCTGGAGCTCTGTAAATTACCGAAAACCTTGAAGAAACTCGAGTTACAGGATGTAGAACTGAGTATGCCTGAAAATCCTGAAGAATTGCCCCTCTGCATTGAAATTTCTTCATTGAAGTTGGTGTCTTCCAGAAACAAAATTAACATCTCGAAATTCCTTGGCTTGTGTCCCAATCTAAGTGACGTTGAACTTTTTGGATTTAATTTGCAATTGTCTTTCATTCCTTCAAATATTCAGCAGATGAAATTGATGTATGTTGAATGTACTGAAGATGTTTTGGCAGCAAGGAAAGTTAAGACCAATCTGTATTCATTAACGCTGTTAGAGTACGTGACAGTACAGGTAATATACTTGTAATGCATTTTTAATTGTAAAAATTTAATAATACATATTAAAATTGCTTAGAATTAATAGCTTTGTAACAATACTATTTCAGAGTGAATAATTAAAACATCGGTTATAAAAATTGCTAATACGATTTAAATATATTATTCACTCTGATTTCATTTAAATTTAAATATTAATGACATTTAAAAAAATAATATTTATAATATTATGTTGCAGGAAATCGAAAAATTGATACCATATTTTTCAGTCAACAATTTAATTATACAACTTTCATGTCATCAAGCACAACCGGACATGATGAAAATAGTAAATTGTATTGACAAGTCTGTGAAAGCTGTCGTGGGGGCGATTGACACAGCAAGCAGAAATTTGGACATAACTCCCCTTTCGAAATATGGCATCCTGAAAAAGTCAAAATATTATGTGATTGAGAACGCAAAGGAAGGGAGGATGTGCGCCGATAAATCTGAATTTGATCTCCTAATTTCATTCATGACGGTGAGCTAAGTACAAAATTACTGAGTTTTAATTTATAACGCAATTCAATTAAAGTAAACAATACCGTTGACCAAATATTTTCAGAGACCCCAAGATTTTCAATTACCCTCCATTGCAGCGGCAGCGGGAGGTTTAATAGTAAAACCTGTAGCTCCTATTGGGTAACTGTATTTTTAAATGCTATAAAATATTATACACCCATTCCCCATTCTAAATCTTGAAAAATTTCGGTCGTCACAAAGTCCTATTGTATTAAATGTACTTTTTAGCAAAATTGACGAAGGAACAAGTATTTCTATTCTACAAATGACCCGATCAGGTGTTTCATTGGACACAAATGCACTTGATGCAATCTTAGATGTAGTTGGAGACCGTCCATTTGCATTGTATTCAATTAATGGACCGAAACGTTCAGGCAAATCCTTCATGGCTAATTTATTTCTGCACTACCTTCATTCGGAAAACCTAAGCGACCAAAAGCCCACCTGGTTCCAAAATGCAGTCTCTGGAGAAAAGTACTTTCACTGGAGAGGTGGCTCACAGCGAGATACTTTTGGCATTGACATGTGGTCGAAACCTGTCATAACTGAAATTGACGGGAGAGAAGTTGCCGTGCTGCTGATGGACACACAAGGAAGCTGGGATGATGAAACAACACTGCAACAAAATGCTTTTGTATTTGCATTAAGTTGTATGTTATCATCTGTCCTTATTTATAATGTCATGAAAACTATCGGCGAAGATAACCTTCAGTTCCTCAATTATTTTTCTAATTTTGCTATGATGGCTCTCGCCGAAAATGAAGAAAGGTACTTTCGCACTAACCATTTGTTATTGTTATTTGTAATTGATCTTTAAGTTATTAGAACTTACACCTCGATTTATACTTTTATTACATCACAAACATGTATTAAATTACTACATTTTCAAATGTAAAAAAATCATTACTTTAATTATCTAATCTAGCGAGGAGGACACTTTTCAGAAATTAATTTTCCTCATTCGCGATATGGAATCCCCCGAATATGGCTACGGCTATTACGATGATACTACTTGCCCTCCAGGTCAACGAAAAAATCTTAAAGACAAAATAAAGCCTCAGGAATCGCAGCCTTTTGAAGTCCAGTTCGTCCGAAAGCAGATAGCAAATGCATTTGATAATGTTGGAATGTTTGCACTTCCTTATCCAGGAAGGGGGTTGAGTCGGATGGACTCGGTCCAGGATCTGGATCCCGAATTTCAGGAATATACTATCGCATTCGTTGAGCAAATGCTTTCAAAGAAGAACATTACATTGAAGAGAATAGGAGGAGTTGAAGTAACTGGAGTCCAGTTTAAGAGATTTGTTCTCCAGTGGGCGCTGCTGTTTGAAAGTGAGGAACTCCCTCAAGTTAAAAGTATTGTTGAGGCAGCTGTTGAACTCCAGGGAGCAATGGCAAAACAAGTTGCTCTAGAATATTACGAAACCGAAATGAAAAGTTTCTTCAACATAAATGCGAAGGGAGTTAGCGAAGGAGAATTCCTGGAAAATCACACCGTGTTGGCAGAAGAAAGCTTAGCAATATTGAACAACATGAGAAAACTCGGAGGGAAAGACTACGAAACCCGGTTTAGTCTGGAACTCCAGGAACAAATCGAGTCTATTAGAGACATCTACCATGCAATGAATTATGCGTACAATAAGGCAAATGAAGAACGAAAGTGTTTTGAAGAAATTGGAAGAAAGCAAACGGAAGAAATGCTGAGGATTGAGAAGGCCCTCGATATTGCCCATGAGAAAGAACGACAACGATATGCTCAGGAAATCGAAAACCAGAAGGCAGAAATGGAAAAATTTACCTTAGAGGTGCGCATGAAGGAATCGCAGTATCAGCAAGAATTGAAAGAGCTAAACAAGACAATGACAAAGCAAAGACGTAAAGGAGTTTTCAAGAAAATGGGTGACATTTTTGGAAAAATTTGGAATTGAAAATTATTTTGGATATTATTGTGCGATATGCAAATTGGTTTGCAAATTCAAATCATTTGATAAATTCACTTTTGGACGTTACCAAGTTTACAAAAATAGCAGGAAAACAAATTCCAAACAAAATAATTCGTCAGTAAATATATTTGTTTGTTGTTATTTTATTGTATTATAATATTTGTTATCTATATAGTGTAAATCACCAAAATTACAATAATAATTGTATTACCATTTAATAATATATCAAAATATCCTGAAATCTAAACACAAGTAAATAATAAATAAAATAGCCGTTATCTGATAATAAAATCATTGTCTGCTCGATTAGTAGATTAGTAGACCGCCCCAAATGATGCAATAACTACTATTAGTCGAATCTCACGTCGCCCTACATAATGCGGTCCTTTTTTGGTCAAATCTTAATTGCCCCTTACGTTGCGGCATTGTGAGAAAGTAAAATTTATCCTTCCATTCAACAATTCCACAACAAACATGTTACAGATAAGATACCTAATTAAAATAGTTTGGAATTGGGTCACTAAGAGCATTGATTGTAGACAGTTGTGCACACGACTGTATTTCACTTTTACAGTGATTGCTTTGTGCTGAACAATTTTATAATAATGCTTTAATTAGAAAAAGCTTTAATTAGCCTTGTGTAGTCCATCTTTCGTGGCATGCACAGTAGTACAGTATTAAGGTAAAGTAGATTAATACTAGATAATAAAGGTAGTTCGCCTACATAAACTCTATGTTAATTCAAACCAGCCAATGAGAGGACAGAAAAGTGTGACGTCAGAGACGCGCAGTGCATGTAAAATTCATATTCCAAATTTCATGTGACCGACGAAAATCAGTAAATGTGGACACATTGCAAACTACCTCCTTTAGTATCTACTTTACCTTAGAAGGTAGTGGTACTGTAGAACTACAGTATCTTCTTCCAGATTAAAATCATCACTAGATGACTAGCTAAAGAACATTGCAAACAAAAATATGAAATAAATACGAAATGTATTACAAGTCCGTCTCTTGTTTCGGCAAAACATTTTCAAGCAGTTTAGAAATTCAATTAGTCAAATTCGATCACAGCGATGCATCTTTTTTTATTCCACGTCACATTGCCACTAACTATTCGCATTATTGCGAATTGCCAAGCAGTGCCTATAAAAACAGGTCAGCTGAGTCAATCAGCTCTTACTTTGACTCCTACTAATCCTTTCATATTAACCATTTATGCTGATTCTGCGATTAAGCCCAACTAAGATGAAGAAGAATGCATTTATTCCTTAAAGCAGCTCTACTTTTATAAGCGTAAAATATTTATTGTACGGATTCTTGTATAAAAATGTTTTCACTTATCATTAGTCAGTACCACTAAATATTTAAGTTGGAGAAATGTGCAAATGCTTGCAGATATTTTGTAGGTTATTGACTTCTGTGACGATGTTTTTTAATTTTGTGCTGTTGAAATGAATGCGATTGAACACAATTTGACTATCCTCAGTATATGCTTGCATAGGTACATCTATTATGTGCGAACTATTACACTAGGACATATTATTATGGAAGAGAGGGTGCAAGCAAAGACAAAGCAAAAGAAAAGTATTAAAAAATAAGGTCAAAGTGCCAATTACATTTAAATCCCTACTCCAGACTTCTCATTTTCAAAAATTAACTGTTGATACTAGAAATTTTTTAGGAAAAACGGGCCTGCATAAGTTTTAGAGAAAATTCTTAACATGCCTATCATTTTTATTCCACTCGCTCCCGTGACTTGCATTTTTCCCCAAAAAGCAATCAATGTCCTAAATTAGGTAAATGCTCTAAATGTTCTAGTTTTAGAAAAGGATAGTCTACTTACTGCCATAGTAGAGAGGTTATATACATGGCTTAACTACATAACGACAAGAGATTGGTTTACATGAACTTAACCTGCCATTAAATTAGGTAGATTTATTGATTCAGTCATGCATTATTGCACCATTCAGCCTAATGCATATTATCTAACCTAACCTTACACACATTGCACTGGTAGGTACTTAGAAAACAATTAGGTAAACATTTTTATTCCATCTCTGCTATATACTATATTTGTATTGCTTTATGAAATATAATTATTCTTTGCAAGTTTTCTTCAAGTTAAAGTATTGAATTGAGTTCATTATAATTTATCGTAAATTGTTAATATTTTATTAATATTTAAAATATATTTATGAATTGAGGATTAGTGATTGCGAAATATAAGTATGTATAAGTATTTAGTTATTTAGTATTTAGTTTATCTTATTACAGAGTTCCCTCCCTTCCTCGCAGGCGAGATAGGCGACATTTGTGAACAAATGTGCTGATATTAATGTGACAGGATGGAATTTTGCTGCGACGGAATGGAGAAGGCTGTTATTCACTATCTATATATTTTTGTCTACTCAATTGTTATTTCAACAAGCTTCCTCAGAATGTTATAGTTTATTACTCAATATTGTCTCATCAGCCTAAATTTTCACTCTCTAATTAAATACATCTATAGAAATTGTACTCTCTAATACACCATATTATAATTAAGCTTCTCGTATATACACTCTACTTTTTATTATGTCATTTGGCTTCATGGGCACATAGCCCGTAAGAAGTAAGAAGCATATTACTAAATGAATAAATAGTATTGTATTATGCTGTCTAGTAGTAAATGTATTTAATTGCGAGTAAGATTGACAGCATTCTATGGATAGTATGTGCATTTGTAATTACGAATAGGATTATAATCCGAGACTAAATAATATTCCGTTGTATATAATATTATCTTATCCATTATACCCACACAGTAAGATGATGCACTTTGGGCAATGCTTTACCAAGGCCCACAATGAAATTAAAACACAATGAGTCACACCTGCTAAAATGACCACGCCCACAATATTTTGAGATTACTACAACATATGGTGAATGACATGTTATAGTTGGAAAATTATTGACATGAGGAATACAACTATGAATAAAAATACAGTGATAATAAAGGGTTAACTGTAAACATCAACAAAACTAAAGTAATGGTATTTAAAAGGGGCGGTCACAGAGGTAGTAATCCGAAGTTCACTTATGGGGGGAAAGAACTGGAGGTGGTAAAAACTTTCACCTATCTTGGGGTAGTATTCTCGTCATCAGGCTTATTCAGACACGCTGCAGAGGATTTTAGAAAGAGGGCTAGCGCTAAATTGGGGATTGTCTGGTCAATTCTAATAAAGTCAAAAATGGATAGTTGGGACTCTCGCATGCGAATATTCGATTGTATTTGCCAATCTAGTTTACTGTATAGCAGCCCTGTGTGGGCTTTAAGGTACGAAAATATAATCGAAAAAGTTCAATTACATTTTCTAAAAAAGATGTTACAATTGCCATTAAATACTCCAGACTATGCGGTCAGGCTAGAGACGGGAAGAGTGAAGGTATTTACACATGTGTTTAAATTCGCTATACGGATGTGGGTTAAAATCCTAAGTATGAATGAAATCAGATACCCTAAATTAATTTATGACACTCTGTGTGAAATTGACAAGCGAGATAATGTGGACGAAAAATACAATTGGGTGTCGCAAATGCGATCTTTAATGGAAAAAATTGGGTTTGGGTTTGTCTGGTACTCGCAGTCAATTGATGTTATTAAAGACAACTATGAGGAAATGATAATAAGGTTTATGGATATGAATAGGCAGACGGATCAGGAAGGGAAATGCAAAACAAGCTCATGTGTAATGTATAAAAGCCTAAAAGTTGATGGGGTAATGCCTCAAAAATACCTTACATGGAGAATCCCGATTGACAAAGTACGAGTATTAAGTCAAATTAGATTATGCAATCGGTATGCTCCACGTATATTTGTCAATGGTATAAAGTACGAGTTTAATTTTAATGAAATGTGTAGTATCTGTTATAATCCCACACACGAATACGAAAGTCTAGCCCACTTTGTGTGTGATTGTTTACCCCTTAAGTCTACAAGGAATACTTTGTTAATGACACGCCTAAATACTTTGGGTTTCAATGACTATCATACTCTGTTCGAGGTAGATAATATTAATAACCTATTAAGTTTGTATTACTTCTTTGCTGGAGCTCTCAAGCTGCGCTCCTGGCTAAAGAATGAGTAAGTAGGATAAGTGTATAGAATTGCCAATCCATCGCTGCAGAATAAATATATAAAAGATTTTTGGTATTAGGCATAAATATTGGAAATTAAATAATACTTTAAGAAGATTTAACAAAAGAATAACGGAGTACCACCTAAATTTTGCAAATGTATAAGAATTGATAAACTTAACTGTAATATTAATTATGAAGAAAATTATTGGATAATATTGTAATCACGTTCAATGTGTAATGAATGTCATGTTCAAGAAGCACAATAAAGCTATCTATCTATCTATCTATCTATCTATCTACAACTATGAATATTAATTTACCCCAGACCTGGGGCAACTGGAGATTTTGCGAGAAAGATTACCTCGGTTTATTATTAAAGTATTGTTGACAAGACAAGCGTAATTTTATTAAATAATCAATTATAAGTGAGAACCAAGACTTCGTAATTTGAACAAGTTCGTTCCTGCCCGCCAAAAGTAAAAAAAGCTTTGTCTTTCCCAATGGCACGTATTCTTCCAGGAATAATTGCATTTTTTTCATTTAGCGGGCATCGTGCAACGTAAATAATTTCTCCAGCTGCGGTTTTCCCTCCCGGAACTGCACTTTCAACTGGAGATGGAGAAGAGACCCATTTTAGATGGGGGCAGCCATTCACTTTTTTGAAGACTGGATACCTGTAATTAGAATATTGATGCTCCGCCCCTCTGTAACTAATGAAACAATTCCCCTTGACCAGTTTTCCTGGAACTGAGTCTCCAGAATGTAGTGCAGTGCAAACTTGACTCTCAGCTCCATCTGTATCCCGACCGCCGACAACTGGAGAGAATCCTGAACGAAGTTTTTGTTTGGGAGTAATCCATTCTAGAATCTTCGGGGGTAAACAATTCGGATTAGTGTAATCGGGTTTCTGGACATTTTCCGGAAATCTTCCTTCATAATTTCCTGGGGGGTCATAGGATCCAACAATAAAGGCTTTATCTCCGCTACGAGCGATTCCCATACCCAAAGATTTCGTGTCTTTCCAAACTATGGCAGTGAAATGCCCGGTTTCGGAAGAATACCCGGGTTTATCGTAATTGTATTTGGACTCCTCAGAGTACCAGGAGCGGATTGCGTTCGCTGCAACTTCCACATCGCTTTTTGAGGATGCCCCGTTGTCAACGTATAGATTTTCACCATATTTTCCAGCACTGTGCTCCAGTTTTCCACTATTTGCAATGGTCTGTGCGTAATTTTCTGCATAATTATTCAACTGGAAGGAAAAATGATAATTTCAGTCACTAATTATTATTTTTTGAATATTATATTGCTAAAAAATAAATTCCTGTAAGTAATGTTAATTTTATATATTTATAAATTTAAAAAACGTTAACTACCTCAATTGACAGAGACAGGGGCGGTGACTTGTGCGCAGTTCTGTATTCATTATGAAGATTTAAAGCCTCTTGTCCAAAGTCAGCAATCACAAATCCCACAATTAAGCAAAATGTCAAACAGATTTTCAAAAAATTAGTTTCCATTTTTATTTATTACTCCAAATGCAATGCTTTCTATTTATTTATTTTAATTTACTGTTAATTAATTAATTGGTAAAGCGATGACTAGTCTGTATGTATACCTACTTAGACAGGAAAAGGAAATACTTGTTAATTCATCTATTTTTGGTATACTAACAAAGCAAGTTTTGCGGTGATGTTATTTTGGAATTTTTAACGTTTTTCCTTAACTTGAGAAACTTTCATTAATTACGATTTTGTTTACTACAATTATAGACGAAATTCCTGCTAATTTAAAATAATTTCTTATTTGTGTACAATTTCCTTTTCGTTGACTCTGTATATCTACATAATATCAGTTAATTGACCTTTGTCTAACTCAGGACTAACACGACATGCGTATATTTAATGTATTCCCTCCATTGAGTAAGTACACCCAGTGTTTAGCCTTTTCCCCACTTTACCTTCCCACCGGGGAAAATGCTGGTTCATATTTACAGGAATTAATGTGTATCCTTGGTTGATAATTTAATTAGTTGATGCCGTAATTATAATTCTGTTTGGTATCTGCCTACAAAATATGTCTTGCATGGTAGGTCAAAATTATACGCTGCTAATCTGTTAGACTCTATAGCTGAATTAATTATGTTAATATGCAACCTCACCGTTATGCATAATACCTGTGCATAATATTTTGCATAGGTTAGGTATTTTAGTTGTAAGTTAATATAGGTACCAAACGTTGTATGTCTGTCTGTACTAATAATAAAGTGTAGCAAAAAGATAAATATACAAAACATACCAATAATATATTTTTATATAGCTTATACTCGATATATCAACTTAATAAGACTTTTATATAAGTACCATTTTTACATTACATTTTTACATTACATAAGTACATTGAAAATAGGAAAATCAGAATACCTGTCAACAAAAAGAGTAGTCGTATTACACTTCTCCCAAATATTGTCGTCATCGATAACTAAATACCTAGTACAAATAGATAAGTATTGTTACTGATGAATTTTAGCTACTGGTGTTAAAATTAATTATTATATATGTATAGCATGATCTTTTCAACAA
Source organism: Tomocerus mixtus (assembly GCA_034694165.1). NCBI lineage: Eukaryota > Metazoa > Arthropoda > Collembola > Entomobryomorpha > Tomoceridae > Tomocerus > Tomocerus mixtus. The sequence goes on from JAQFYC010002170.1 coordinate 15,377, forward strand.
AAGGGTTAATTGATGCTTAATATAATTTAATTGTTTAAGGGAATTTAATGTGAATACAACAGTTTATTTACTTATTGCTTATTCTACATTGCATCTATCTGTATTAGGCTTTTAAGGTATAAGTTTCTACTTTCTACTACTAGCATATATTATAGCAAGTTCCATGGTTGCTATAAACAAGTTTGACCCCATAATTCAAATTGCCTTCTATATAATTGTTATACTTTCGCAGAAAAAGGTTGTGGTTAGTGTAATTGACATTTACAGGAACTCCGCCGTCTGCTGTATTTGCAATGTTAACGACAAGCAACAAATCATTCAATTAGCCTGTTCATATGTTTATTATGATGTTGCTTTAGCATCGTCATTCTTTAGAATGCTGTAAACACACTAATACCGATACACACATACGATTGCATCACAATGACACATTTACTCACATATTTTACTACTAAAGTTAGTTTTGCCATTCACTAAGTTTTTGGAAATGGTCGACGTCATTGCTTGTCAAATTGTTGAAATGGTATAAAAACATGGACCGGTTCCAGCAAAGGTATTCAGTTCAATTAGATTAATTGATCAAATAATTAAATTAATAAAAAACGAAAATATAAAAATGAACAGAATTCTGGCAATTTTTTTCTTGTTTGCTCTCTTTTCAGTGGGAAGAGGAGAAGATTGCTGGTGGTCGGGCTGCCAGCCCAACACGTGGGCCCAACGAGGATGTAGTCCTGGATATTATCAAACAGATTCAAAACCCTGTAGTAACGGGGACATGTATCGCTGTTGCCCTAATGGCGGAGGAAGTCCACCCGCCCCACCACCCTCCCCGCCAAATAATCAAGGTTTTTTACTTTTTCAAATTTTAAAAGAAATTTGAATTTGATTAAAATTAAATTATTAAATTTTAATTGTCATTATTATTACATTGGTTTTCCAGAAGAATCCGGTCAGTGTTCATGGTACGGAGCCGATGGGGAAATTCCAGACGGGAGTTACACAGCCTCTGGAGAATTTTTTGATCGTAATGCAATGAAGGCTGCTCATAAAACCCTTCCTTTTGGCACAAGGGTCCGAGTCACAAATACAGCGAATGGAAAATCTGTAGATGTTACAATTAATGACAGAGGCCCATTCGGCGCTGGAAGAATTCTTGATCTCACTTATGCCGCATTTGGACAAGTCGAAAATAGGGACAAGGGCGTCACTCCATGTTCTTTCAGAAGGCTTTAACATATCTCTATATCGTAAAATGAAATAAAATACAATAAAATGGACATTTTGTAGTAACATTTTCTAATGGTGCACACACTTAATTAAAGTTGCTATTATTATTAATACAAATGCCTAACTACACATCATTGCCAATAATTACAGTATTCTATATCATTTTTGTAATGACATTGATCTAAATACCCAACGTAAAAGAAAATATTCATAATCCAGTTATTTCCAATTAAAACCGCTAGACAGAATAATTTATTTTAAAAATTAACTTGTAAAGAATCATATGTTATGTACATATTTCAATATTTTTACGCTTAAAATTACCTGATGTTACTTAGACAAACAATTATTGTTTAACATGCCTACTTAAAATGCTAAATGTCGATACTCTGCCAGAAAGTTGTAAACATTTAAATTATTACCACTATAGATAAAAAAATTGCAGTATTGTAAATTTGTGGAGTGTTGTCCTTTTTATTGAATTCTTTGTCATTTTTTAAAAACACTTAACTTGAAATAACAAATCTTTTACTTGCGTTCCTTGGAATTAAGTTTTTGGCCATTTATGAACTTTCTTCTTTGGATTTTGACAATGTCCGGGATTTGGAGGAGGAGCATGACCGTCATCTTCTCCTTCACCGTTGCCATAATTGAGTCGCACTTTGGTCTCGCAGTCGGAGAAACTGTTGAAAGGGTAGCAAATGTATTTGTCATTGTTCTGTGGCGAACTACATCTCCCATTGGGGAACTGAGCTGCTTGGATTTTGGTGCAATGACAGTACCCGCCATTTGCAGCCGGGTAAATCGGTGTACCACATTGACACCGACAACCTCTGTATATGGAATGGGGTGCTGGACGACCTTGAGCCTTAATCAGTGCCGCCAATGTCAAAACCAAAAATACGGACAAGGTCACGCAAGCGCATGTAACAAATTTCATGGTGTCCCTATATTAATTAAAACAAAATATAATTATAAGGTAGAATATCTAGAAGAAGGACACAATCCGTTTGTATTTTAAAGTTGGCAGAAATGATTGTCAATTGAGATTCTTCTATCTAAACCTTAAAGATTCTCAATAAAATAATTGTGTCCAAAGTTTTTACAAATAATAAACAGGAAAAAGTTACAATTATTTTTCAGGAGTCCCTGCCAGCGCCGTTTCCTCTCGTTTTTAGGAGTCCAGTGGTACGCAGACCGATGACAATGTATTTCCAACGGCCCAAAGCTTTGGTCCATCCAATATGATACTATCCCGTAGTAAATTATTGCTTACATGTATACCTAATCCATATTATACTTATTGGGTAATGATACTTGTATTTAAATTCTTTTGTTTCCCATATTTTAACTATTTAGTAAAAGTTGTAAAATTAAATCACTGAATTGGTTAAAACAAAAAAAAAAAGATAAATGCAGAATGAGATAGCAATTTAATTTCCTTGTATTACAAAATAAATGTCGTGTGAGCGAAATTGAGATTTAAGTTGCAAAAACGCAATTTATTGCTTCTGTCAAAGAAATAATTGTACTAATGAAAATTGTTCTTTACTTCAGTGGAATATATCCAATCGCATTATTGCATGTTCTCTCCGTGCATAACTGTGTTTTCTCTACATGTATTTGCTGTAGAATATTTAAATGTTAGATACTTATACATTCATTAATAGTAATAGGCATGCAGAAATAGTTTGATTGTTATTAGAAACGTTGCCATTGTATGGTGATTTGATTTTGCAGCTCTGTACCTAAATCTGATTTCGTCTTTCTGAAGTTGGTCTTTTATATTGAGTCAGGTCATGATTAGACACAATAGGTATTATTTATGCTGATAAATACGTTCCAATATTCATGAAAACAAGATAAAAGCATGTTTCTATTCTGCATACATAAAATTAAATACACACAGAATCTCTACAAATAGAAGCCACAGCAGCATTGCATCTAACAGCTTTTCTTTGTGTGTACAGATTCATATTTACATTTCACATATTTGTAGTACTTGTACTTAGTACATACTAAATGCATGTGTGACCAAGAAAGCCTTGTTGCCGTAAAACAAAGCTACGTTATTCCGTCTCATTGCTACATTTTTCGCTACTTTACTGTTATATTGTCAATTATTAAGATTATCCAAAATAATAAAATGTTTATAAAAGTACTTATATAAATATAGGCAAAAATAGAGATGAATAAATCTTCAACTAGAAAAAACGTATAATTATGACTGAAGTTAAAACCTACACCAATTAGGTATATAATTGTAGCATTACTTTAATTTATGTCTAGTTTATTTTAAGATTCGTATTAGACATTGAGAGATTTAGAGCATTTGTGTAGCATCGAGAGCAATCCAACATGGTAGTGTTACTTGGCAGAGGAATCTTCAGTTGAATAAGTACGAGCATGTACGTCAGCAACATACTCAACACCTGAATACAGAATTTTGTTTTATTAACACATTGCAATGGCAAACTATATATTCTTGAAATTCTAAATTAATTACCAATCCGAGAAAACTGTAGGTGGCTGTAAAGTAATTGCCAGCCCGCACTCCAAAATCCTGAACGGAGTTATTTTTCAGATAAATTAAGAATCCTTGTAATGTCTGCATTTGCTCAGAAGATTTTCCTCCAGTGTCCAGAAGGTCCGTGGACAATTTATCCACCAAAGAAACTCGAAAATCCTCCACCTAAAAATACATTTTGAAGATTTAGACATTAATAGGAATAAACTATTGCAAAACGGATGTAACCAAGTGGTTGAGCTATGTTAATAGTATATGAAAATAGTTTAAACGACATGCTAGAGATATTTAGCATTACATTTTCACAAAATCTCACAATACCCCATGTGTGGGGTAAATTGAGATTCATAATTGGCTCTTCTATCAACAAATTTCCAACGATATCCCACCTGCTATATATACCCCTATTTAAAAAATGTGGCCTGTTAGTTACAGTGTCTACAGACGGCAAGAGAGACAAAGTATTGGTATAAAGTGGTTTCTCATTTTACTCTAATTGTTTTTTCAGTAGTATTACTTAAAGTTTGTATTTTGAACCTGCTTTCGAATTGTTCGAAGACAGGCGGAAGGACAGGACAGCAGGGGCATTCGCATAAAATGACTTCTCAGCCACTTATTAAGTATACTCACCATTTGGAAAGACTTTGCCGCCAGCCAACAGCCAAATACCCAGGTAAACAAGCAAATACAATAGACAGCCCTCGATCCTAAAGAGATTTCACTGTTGACAACATGGAATAAATATTCCACCATGTTGAAAAATGCAGAGATGAAGACAAACAGAAAAATGTTGTCGGCCAACTGGTTAATCTTTGTGATTTTTGAGCGCGCGTCTTTGAATTCTGAGATCAAACTCCAGGTAGTGGGATTGGTGGCTGCCGTTGTCGTCAGTTTTTCCGATATTTCGTGAATGGCATAAATCCAAAAGGCTCCCGAGAGTTGGACAAACCCAAGCAGCAGAAAGAGGAGATATGTTATCCCGCAAATAAATCCCGTTAGCACCGCAAATCCAGTTGAAATCTCTCCATCTTTTTCATTTGCACTAACAAACAATTTTTTAATTTCTGCAACTCGCTCAAGAAACGCTGAACGACTCAGAACGGGAACGTAAATGTTAAAAAGTAAAGAGGAGACTAGCATCTGGAATACTACTGCCCCAATTACGATAGCAGCACTCTACAATAATTAAAATCACAATAATAATATTTCATTAAATTATTAAAAATTGCAATGACTTTATTTTTCTAGTCAAGTTATTCAGAACACAAAACCTTTGTACGTGATGAGGATATCTGTGTTTGTGCGGCTACCATGTTAATTGCATATTCAATTCCATTCCTTCGAAACCAGCAAAATTGATAGAATGAGTACAGCATACACATTTCACTGAGCAGAGACAACAAATCGTAGACCATTGCAGGATTGTTGGTCAATTGCTCGCTCAATTTCCGAAAGATCACGATGAGAGAGCTGACAAATGTTAACAGTTGAATAATACAGCAAGTACACTAAAAGTAAAGAAAAATTCATCGTTTTTAATTGAAAATTTATTGTTTTTGTATTTTATAGAATTTTAAATAAACGATGAAAATAGGACCGAAAAATTTCTTTTGGTGGGGATTTAGAAATATTTTTGTTAATTTAGGTACATACCTTTTGAAAACGACTGCTATGCACTTGAAAACATTTTTCAGTTTTCATAAACTCAAACCGAAATGGAATAAGGCATGTGTAATACCCAAAGTTCACAATATTAGCCAAAATATAAGGAAACTGATAAAACTTTGTTTCCCTTGTAGCTGCATTTCTACTTACAATAAAAACGGAGAGATCTTCATCAGAATTGAGCACTTTCATCGTAGGCTGGATAATGAGAGCAAATAATTAAAATACTTCACACATCAGTCAAAGGTTAACTATGAAATTATATTTTTATTATTTTCCGTAAAACGAGAAAAGTAATCAAAAATATATTGAAGGAGAATTAATTGACGTCTCAAACTAATTTCTGTATTAACATATTCCATACAATTCTAATACAATAGTATATGTCAATACATATTACATTAGAACTTGATTTGTATAAGTGCTATAGGACACTCCGGAGTTTAATTATTTACTGTTTGATCACTCGCCATCCTCAGTGTTATGCAAATATTGGTTTGAGAACCCCGATATTTAAATTACCGTAAAAGTACGAGTTGCAGCAGTAAACTTTATCTACTATGGAAATGACAAGTTTCTGCATTTACATTTTGAGCAATATACTCGGAGGAATGTGGGATTTTTCAACAAATTACAACACAACGGTGTTAGAATAAAATATATTTGTAGGTATAACTTGAACTTCTAAAACATCCTAACTGGTAATAACATAATATATTATGGCATGATCTTAAATGTCATATTAGCATATTAACATTTACCTTTAATATAGAATAATGTATTGACTAGCATGTTCCAGAGCTATGTTGAGAGCCATAAATGACTCGTGACATGTAATGCTTTGATATGTTGATTTATTTTTTGGATAGAATATAATAGTAGGTAGGGTGTCATAGAATTGTATTGTAGAACCTTTCTCACGCATGTGCAAAGTTTTTCCCGTTCTATTATGTGCACATAGTATTGTTTTTTTTAAAAAGAACAGTATTCGCAAGAATATCTTCATGTTTCGTTTTTGTTGGCCCTTTTCCATGCACAACTATCCAGAATTCATACATTGTTGATTCACATAATTGTAGCTATGATGTGTTTAGCATATAGTACAACATTAATTATACTTCATGCCCGGCCGCGCCAGCCACTTATAATTCATAATTTAATACATGGCTGATGCATGGCCTCCGCACTCGTATAATTGTATTATAAATAATTGTATTATATTAAAAATTGGGTAATTCTTGGCTACGAATCTCAATAGTAAAAACGCTGACGCGTGCGCGCGCAGCTCTTTTACTATTGAGATTCGTAGCCAAGAATTATCCAATTAATAGTATATCGTGTATGTCTATGCTGTATGTGACTACGTATGGTATAAGTATAGACAGGGCCAATATATACTTGAAATTCCTTGGCTCCGCATTACCCCAGTAGCCAAAGAAGGGGTATTTGTATATTTGGTGCTAATCTTTTAGGTTGTCCTACCTTGTAACACAGTGTTCAATTTTTATTTCTCTGCTAAATCGACCCCAAAATTTTGAAATATGATTTTAATTAAAAAAGAAACTTAACTTTATAACAAAATACTAAATTAGCAGTGGAAATTTTAGAATCACTGGTATTTTTAAATATAATTGGAGCACTTCTTATTCTCTATCCATGGTCTCACTTTTATTCTAAGCAACAAAATCAAACCACGAAACGAATATTTCGAATATTGAATTGATTGATTGAGCGTTTCCTGTTGCGCATTGGAGTGCTTGGTTTCAGCCTGTCTATAGTAATGCATTTATCTTGCTTTGTAAAATAGTTTTTTCCCGTATCAAGGTTGAACAACTTATTCTTCTTTCATTCCAGCTCCGAAGCTAGTGATACAAGTGAGTAATAATTGAAGGTTGAAGATAAAGGTTCTCCTATAAGCATATATTTACTTAACAGCAGGACGTTTGTTTAGCTTGTCCCGTCTTCGCATTACTTACTTTGCTCCTGTTTCTGTTGCAAAATCCACGTGTAATATATTGTTTAGACAATTCTGCTCTACATAAAGTCGTTATATTTGTTTTACAGTTCCCCAAAATAAAATCTCAAATATGGATATTTCAATTTTTAAAGACAAAAGAATTCTTATTACTGGAGCTGGACGAGGTAACAAACTCTTCATTTACATTATTCACTTTATTTTTTTATATTTTTCCTTTTATTTAAATGCGCATTATAATTATTGGCCTTCTAATGAATTAAATTCTAGGAATTGGAAGAGAAGTGGCAAAAACCCTCACAAAAGGAGGAGCAATTATTTACGCTTTGTCTAAAACAGAAGAGAATTTAATTTCCTTGAAAAAAGAATGCCCCTCCATTCAAATAGTTAAATGTGATTTAGCAAATTGGAAAGAAACGGAAAATGCAGTAAAGGATGTGGAACCACTAGATGGTTTAGTGAATAATGCTGGTTTGGCAATAAGAGAGGATGATCTCTTCAGTGTTAAGCAAGAAGTAGTTGACAGGTGATTTAATTAATCCATTCGAAATATTTTAAATAAATATTTTGAAAATACTGGAGAAAATATTTTTTGAAAATTATAGCATGTTTGATGTGAACATAAAAGGAGTTTTGAATATGACAAAGCTTGTAGCAAAAAAAATGAAGGATGCTGGGAAGCAAGGTTCTATTGTTAACGTCTCTTCTGCGGTAAAATTAATTTAATTACAAAATAATAACAAAAACTATTCTTTTTACTTATATTTACAAAACCTGGATATTTTAAAACTGAATTTCGATATTAGGCTTCAAAGGCTAATGGTGTTCCTGGACTATTGGCCTACTCCATCACTAAAGCTGCTGTGGACAAGATAACAAAATGCACAGCGAAGGAGCTGGCTCCTTTCAAAATCCGTGTTAATTCCGTCAATCCCACAATTGTGATGACTGACATGGGAAAGGAGACTTGGTCCAATCACTTAGATCAAGCTTCCAAAATAATTCCCCTAGGTCGCTTTGCAGAAGTCGACGATTGCGTCAATGCAATTATTTTTCTTCTCAGCGATTTGTCAGCGATGATAACAGGGGATACCCTTCTTGTGGATGGAGGAACCGCTTTGTGAAACCCTTTAAAAGAAATCATTTCCAGTCGCATAATACATCATACATCAACATTCAATAATATTTTTAAAGAACATCTCACCCTTCTACTGTATTGTTGTATTGTTAACGTGTATTATTGTTCTTAATTTTTCAAAATTGCAACTATTTGCACATTGGCCTCCTCCATAATGTGATCTTTGACTGTTTCCCCTATATGCTAAATTTTTAATTTTCAGTTGAAAATAAATGCACTGTTCAGTTATTTACATTCCTCTTCAATAAAATATGCTACTGATTACACACTGGAACATCACAAGGAAAATTGACATGAAATCTCAATCGTTACTTAACTCAAGAATTAACAACTTGTAATTATCATTTTCATTCATTCTGGTTTTTCATAGATTGGCAAAATGTTCTTGTACTATACATCTGGATACCAACATTTTTATCTGCATTTTTATAATGGATTGATTACATTCGGCATTGACTGCATGTTAATGTCAAGTCAGAATAACAAATTATAACTTTATTTTATAAACTTATAAAGTAACATAGCATTTACTTTATTCAGGATAGGCTAAGACTACAAAATAAGTCAGTTTGTTTACATAAGTTTGAGATAAGATGTATTTAAGATCGTACTGACTTGACTGGTTGTCCTTCAGATTGGAGAATTACATAACAATCTCTGTTTTTGTATCCTGTGTCTTATATGTATGTTATCCCTAAACTTCTACTTTAGTATTTCCAGTTTGTAACATTTAAATAGGTATATATTCTAAGTATAAATAACATGCGTTTTTGGCTTATTAATACCTTGACATGACAATTTTTCCAAAAAATGGTGCCTTTCAAATGACAATTTAAAATTATATTTTAAGTATAACATGCAAAATTGTTTTTGGAATATTTGTACAAGAGAGTTTCATCTTGAACAATTAATGTACATTTGATTATAATTATTTGACGAATTACAAATGTTGTAAATGTAAAAGCTAATTCTTCAACTTCAACCTTAGAATGGTTAGATCCCTCACGATGCTATTTGCACCATGAGATAGATAAATATTTAGATAAATATTTGCAGTCACGACAATTTTTAAAACAAATCTGCTAAAATAGCTTGGGCAAAGGTGGAGTAAGCTGTAATATATTTTGTACAGGTATTGTTATTTTAAACTGTGCAGGATTAAATCCTTAAATCAGCTGTTAAATCATATATATCCATACTAAAGATCAAAATAATAAAATATTTCTAATAAAATATAGGTCCAAACATCAAAACAATTATTTTCGAGGTTTTAAAGTATTAAAACTTGCTTTCATGTGTACAAAGTTTAAATAATACTAGCTGATAATATATATTCCTTGTTATTAGTGTTACTGAAACACAAATGGAAATACAATATAGACAAATTATAACGTTTTCCTATATTATATATATATATATAGGTATATTGCTTTCTTTTCTTGGAGTTGTATTCCATGAATTGTAAATTAGCCAGGGGCAGTCTTGTACTCATAATATGGTCTCCTACTTTCCAATTCTAATCTAAAATTAATAGGTATTTGTATTTCAAAAATTCCATTTAGAAATGAATTAAATATTAGCAGATACAGTATTCTTATTTCCCTATAAATTGGCTCTCATTTCAATTATAGACAAGTTTACACAATTTAAATTTATGTTACTGTATGTATGTCTTTGTTCTCTAACTTATAAATGTATTTCCAGAGCAATATGTTCTGGCTTTTCAACGTTTTTTCCTATAAGGCCTGGTATTGGAGACATTTGGGGCGCTTGACGAGCTAGATTATTAAATTATAGTTAAATCTAAATAGAATCTTTGAATCGTACATTTACTATATTGAAAAATGAATTTTTTGTATAACTAAAGCAGAAGTGGAAATACGTAAAAAGTTATTACAATGTTTGCTTAGCTCTCAATTTTAATCATCTATGGTCTGTTAAATTAACTTTCATTCCGAGCAAATACATTTTTTGGTGTCGCGACAACTTGACTGATTCCATTTTAACTGTCAACTTGGCCTAAACACTTGTTGGTTCTGAACCCCAGTTTCCAGCTCCAATTTATTTCTTATTCATTTTTGAAATCATTAACAAATTTTAAAGCCAAGAATAGTATTCTGTAGGAATTTCATTACTTTCAAGGGTTTGTATAAAAACTTAAATATTTATTGAAAAAAGAAATTTTAGAAACTATTATCGAAAAGCAAAGAAAGGCTCTCTAGTGAAAATAGCTAAACTCATAAAATCAAAATGCTGACAAAAAAACTTGTAGACGCTTTTACAATTTTATGTTTTTTAAACGATATCCTGAAGATCGTACCATTAAGTTTGGATCGACGTACTTCTGTTCTTACTCTAAGTAAATCAAAATGGAGAAGACTCGGCTCTCGAATCACAATATTTCTAATAACAATAGCCTGCTTGTATTTTGCTGGGATGCTTATTATTAATTTTTGCAAGAAGGATTCCGATTTAAGAACACAACAATTGGTTTTCACGTTATTTTTCTTCCTGTGTGAAATAATTTCAATTATGCTTGGAATATACATTGAGATCCATGGAGAATTAGCTACGAGGAGTATAAATGCGGCAATTAAGATGGACGAATCACTAAAAAGTAATTTACTAATTTGAATAATAATTCTACCCGCATGGGTCCACGTAATAAATATTCCATTTTATATTTTGCATTTCTAGGAATGCTTCCAAAATGGAAAGATGAACCGAATCCGGACATCATTGGCCTATTTTTCTGTTCTGCGGGGCCAACTGCTTTGCTTGCCTGGTCTTTACATTCTTTTGCATTTTCCACAAAGATAGTCCCCTAAAATTGCTAATGGCGGCACTATTTCCACAATTTCTTCTAACGTGGCCACCTTTCATCGTCCTGGAGTGCATTCTCGCCTACTGGATTCTCGTTTTCCTAGTATTTCAGCTTGATATTCTCCTAATTGCAAGCGTGATGTGTCTTAACATAGTGAAACACTGGCACATTTAAGTCTCCATTCACCTTCCGTTGATTGCGGATAAATCCACCAGGATTTCAGCAGCGGAGGTGAGTTTTCTCAAAAATGTGGGTCCCATCGTTCGGAAAGTGATGTCGATGAATCGATTGATTGTAAAATCCTTTAATGAAATGTTGTATTAAATAAGTCCAATCCTAATGTTCATAATACTTTTAATTCATGTGATTTGTGCTTTTGCTCTAATTAAATTGTACGACGTGATAGGAATGCCTTATTACCTTGTATTCCCTTTCCTGAATTTAGTTCTCTTCATGTTCATGACTGACATGTTCATGGACATGTTCATGAGGAAATGGGTGAGCGGGGTGTCTGATCTCAGTATCAACGTTGGTCCCTTCTTTAAAATGTCAAGGGAAACAACTGTGTCCTTTATGGAAACGCTTGTTAATCAATGCATTGATTTAGTTTTAGGTACTAATGTTTAACTGTCATGTTCAATTGCAATATATTATGTAAATTGATTTGTAAAAAAACACTCATGACATATAATATTTTATTATATAATATTTTAATTTGCTAAATAACTTCATAGTTTAGAAAATTGTATAGGTCAGAACACATTATACTTTTTGAATGTATATGCTCCAATAAGGTTTATTAAGAGGAAATATAGTTCGCTCTTTATGTCAATACTTGAGTCTGTCTGTCTGGACGTATGTCACCCGTCGGCAGTCTTCTCGCGTCTCATTCCCCCCCGTAAGCTCACACAACTTCACATACATTCTTGTATCCTCGCTCCATAGCCT